>ARYC01020462.1:0-33948 GCA_000711775.1 Oxytricha trifallax
TGATTTCCTAATGAATCTACTTTTCTGTGCTTCTTTCTCATCATCAAAATTTTCATCGAAACTGGAATCTTAAGCCTTATTATCAGACCCTTACCTGTGTGTTTCTTACAAACTACTTCCACTTCTATGGCTTTTAGCTTAGTTAATTTCTACTTCTTCTTAAAGTTTCTTTTTCTTTTTCTGTGTGCTTGAAGAGCTAGATTACTTTTACAAATTTTTTTGATTCTTGTTTACAAGTTAGTTTGATTTATCAGAATTGAAACCGCTTCGATTTTTGGCTTTGAGAAACGCTTATATTCTTAGATTAAGAGTTCTGTGTATTCTGTCGTGGACTCGGTTGTTGTGATGAAACAGGAATCTACTACTATTATCTCTAAGCGGGAACCTTGATTTAACTTGCTTACTATGGGTTACATTTGTTATTATTTGCAGTTTAAGTGGACCGGGCATCTTGGTTAGTGGGGTCAAGTTACGAAGATAGATTGCTTTTAGCTATACTTTGGTTGGGCTGTTTAGATTCCAACTTTTTGTCTCTTTTCCTCAAATGCTCTTATGATTCATCATCTTATTCATTCCATTGACTTTGTTCAAACTACTGTAAAGCCTTTACTGGAGTCTGAAGTTGACTATTTGTATATTATTCATAGGCTGTCCTCTTCTACTCACGTTGCTCAACATCAAGTTTCTTTGACACTGAATGGAATTATGTAGGCGTTTGGACAGAGTAAATGTGTTGTGGCTTTCATAGAGCTATTTTAAGCAATGGGAACTGAACGGTTTTTATTCTTATATAATCACGTTTATATCTCCAATTTGCCTGGGTTGACTATAAAATTTATGAAGATACAAACATCAACTTACTTCAATGCTTTCCAAGTTTTTTAGGTTGATGCACTGAATTTCTAGGCCTTCAAGAAAATACGCAAATACTGGTATTCATGGAAAGGAGGTCTAAGTTTAGGATTTCTAGGGAGATCGTGACTTTATGGAATGAATGGATCGTTCTACTTTATTTCGTTGTTTTATTAATCGAATCTCTTGAGGTCCAATAAAGAAGAGTATCTATTGATGTATTGCCTTTGCTTAGAGCACATTAAAATGTTCATTATATTATATCTTAAGTCATAAGGGATCTCATAGTTTAACTCAATTTGTTAGACGTTTTACTGATTATTCGTATTTTTGCTAGTTTCGGTTTATCTGTATGTAATAATATTGTTAGAAAAGTATAATAATTACAAGTGCTTTAGTATAACGGGCATGCCAGGAACATTCTTAGTAATTACTAGCTATGCTGAATTAGTAATTTCATCAATAAGCTCAGTAAACTTGTTATACTCATGGGATAACTTCCCTTTGAAAACCTATTTCACGTCCTTATAAAGTTGGCCAGCTTATAAGATAGTGTCTAAACAGAAATAAATGTTGAATTCATTGTGCTTTCCATGAATATGTTTCACATATTCCTCTTACGTTTCATTTTTACCTTTATGGTTGAAAATAATTAAGCTTACCGAAATTGACAATCTTTTGTTTGATCATCCTAAGAGCATTGTAAGATGGTTTAGTTTAGACAAATATGTCACAGTAAGGGTATTGCTCATAATCGTAAAATTTAAATTTCTTCTAGACTTTAGAGACCATCTTATCGACAAGCATGAACATATACTTTTCCTCTTTGGAAATATCTGCAACGCAATATTCCAGCTCTGTAACATTGTAGCTACAAAAGTTAAATAATAACAAAACTTACCAATTAAAAAACTTGACCCAAAAGTTTCTAAGTCTGTATTAGTAGCTCGCAGGGGTTCCAAAAATAGTGGTGGGAGGAGGTGTGTCTTATAAAGTTACCGAATAAAACCTCAGCTAAAATGGCATGTTAAGCCAAATTTAAAAAGCCTCATCATCCAGGATTTCATCGATCAAGTTAATAACATATTCCTGTTCTTTGCCTTTTTGATTGGTGAAAAGTTAGGGTATTTTAATGATACCTCTCTTCATTGACATGGCAACAAAAAAGTAGTCTTCGTCCTCCCTTAACACCACAAACTCAGACCGAGGGATTGGATTATTATCATGAAAATAAACAACCTCGATAACCACAGAGCCCTCTCCATAGACGCGTTCACTAAGAGTGTTTAGATTCTTATGGCTAAGTTCAAATATCGATGGAAAGGCTGACAAGTTGTTTTTTGTATAATCTACCTCATGGAATATTGTGACTTTAAAAGGCTGCAACTTATAATTGAAGACCAGAGCATGGAGCACTTATCTTAAAGGGAAATTAAAAGGGTTCAGAAAGTGGTCACTTGTTATTTATTCAGGCTCAGAAGAATAAAATGCAGCCAGCATCATAAAGGTGGCTCTCAAATCATTGTAGACTGGACCATCACAGAGTATATTAAGCAGCCCGAGAAGTTCGTTGGCGTATGAGTAGTTTTCGGGTTAATTGCAGATTTCTGGCTTGAAATAATAATCTGTGTTGAAGGCCTGCTTGTAATTTCTATTCTGAAAGAATTTGGTTTTATTTGATCCTGGAGAAACTTGATACCTAAAGGAGGTATGCATAAGGCGATGTCTATTGCATTGAAAAAAAGGTGATCCTGTGAACATAGCTTTCTTATATGAGTCGCAGTCGTTTTCAATGTATTTATAGAGTTTGACAGCATAGCCAAGAGTGCTCTTAATATGAACTATTTCGCTATCTGTGAAACTTGGAAGAGGGAAATCAATTATGTGAAAGCGATGGAGTATTGTATCTTCCTCACTATTCTCATTCAATAGTGGCTATACGTATAAGCGGGAGAGTGACTTCTTCTCCTTATTATCTTCCACTCTTCCATAATTTTTAGTCTCAGAACCGTGTTTGAAATCCTTGGTAAAGGCTGTGGGCTTTGATGGTTTCTGTGGTTGCTTTTGTTATTCAATTAGCTCTTTATTTTCTTTAATTTCGTGGTATTTATTTGGAGTTATCATGCCTGAAGTTTTCTTCAGTCGCAGCTGTTCATATGATAATTTTTCTTTGCTCTGATTGTTCACTTATCTCGAAATTTTCGATTTACTTTTCCCATTTTCTTGCATGATTTCTCTTTGTTCCTTCAGTTCTTCTATGTTAGAAGTAAGAACTTTCAACTCATTAAAGAATTTTAACCTGGTGTTTTTATAAGTGGCTTTGTAAAACCAGTAATTACAGTAAGGGCTTGTCTTGACAATTTCTAAGAAGTTGTGTAATAAGTCTTTTATTAAAATCTATTATTCTTCCCAAGTGCGTGGCTTAGTTTATAAAGTTTCAATTTTACTTTGGTAATCTGACATTTGAGTTTCTTGGTATAATTAAATCATCTGTCCTTCTTGATTTGGTAATCGCTACTGCGAATATTGGTAATCTGAAATGCCTCTCACAGTTTAATTGAACGTATTGAGGTCTAAGTTGTTCTCCAGTTCTTCAAGATGATCTTTATCTTCTTCTTACGAGAAAAGAGGGTTGATATTTGATTTGTTATTATTTTTCATCTAACTCAAAATCAATTAGGACTTTTGGTCTTTATTTACTTCTTACTGAAAAATATCACTGTTGGTCAAGAGTTTTTTAAATTGCATACTTCGATTATAATCATCCTAATTAGAGATATAGTTACCATCTCCAATATCTTTGTCTAAATCATCTTCCAAAGATATATTTATATATCCTGGATTTGGATTGTCAACTTCTTAATCTTTAATCAAGTCATCGAAACTGGAAACTTCTTCTTTTTTTATGAGCTTACAATTTTAAACATCTTGGGCTTTAACAGTGTGGGTAAGGAGTTCTAAGTCAGCAGAGCAAACGGTTTGTCTATCTGATTGGGGTATGTCAAATTTTTCTCCTTTCCTATATTTTGTATACTTAAGATTCTAAAGTCGGGTATGCCTCTAAGTAATTTCCTTGTTTTGTATAGCTTGAATCAATTCAAATTGGACTCCATCTAAGGATTTACTGTCGACCATATCTTAGAAAATTACAGGGTCCAGCTAAACAAGTGTTAACTACTTTGTCGGAGTTGTATTTAATAAGGGGTTCTAGAGCTTATTTAAGAAAATCGCATAGACAATCTTCACAAAGAGTTGAAAGTACGGCTTCTCAACTAGGGTTTCGTTTTTTATAAGGCTATCAAGATAACAGATGAACAACTTGATCCCTTCAGTGTCATGAGAACATAAGAACTCAAATACTGTCCCTGAAAAAGTACAAAGGGGCGCTTTATGACTCTAGTATTAGAGAGTGTAGAGCTATGCAATTTCAAGAGCAGAGTCTCCTTCCTTGTAGGCATAGATAATCTTATCAATATCTGTCGGTATGAGTTTGAATTTTACGTTTCCAATGAGAGAGTGATGTGTCATTGTTTCTTTTTAATAGAATTATAAACAATGTATCCAAATATCCTTAATAATTTTAATTAAATAATTTTGATTAAGCTTAGCTATAAAGATAAAAGTTAATAATAAATGAGGGATTAAAGAACTAATACCCCTAGGCAGCAAATATAATAGCACACTTAAGAAGAGTCTAAGGATGCGTCTTATTCAGGAGTTTCTTGCTCACAGAATTCAATATTGAGCGACGAGTTTCTCATCACTAATGCCCTGACTGAAATCAAGCCAAGCAAAGTTAAGGCTTAAGAGAAATCTATTGTTAAATGGACTCCTGTCGTGCTTGGTAAATTATTCCCAAACGTTATATAGTCAACAAAGTTCACATACAATTCTGGATAACTGCTAAACAGTGGTGAAGTCCCTGTACAAATCTAGAAGCTTACAGGTGGAGCAATCATAAAACTTCCTTAAGAAAAAATTCAAGAATATTTAGCTAGCAATGTTGATGTTTGTTACATATAAAATGATGATGAGCTTTGCAAATTCCTTGAAGCTTACCTTCAAAGTTTTCGACTTGCCAGAATCAGGAATAAACCAGTTATGAATAATTAAGGAAGCGACACAAGCAATAATATTACAGGAGGATGTAAAGTTTATGAGTAACGAGGAGCTCTTAGAGGCAGTCAAAATTTAATAGATGCTCTCAACGAGACAATAAAATAAAAAGGCAAATCCTAGAAGTTAAGTAGCAATCCTTTTTTGAAGAAAAGAGAAGCTAAGCTCGCATGTAAGAAATTAGAGGTTATTAATCTATACTATAATGAGCAATTAAAACCTCGTCAAGTGGCTAAGAAATTGAAGATGGATGTGGATGTTGTATACAAGACTATCGAAAAGTTCAAGTACGAGGTCAAGCATAAGATTCTTGATCCTGAACCACAAAAGAAAGTGGGTAGAAAAGGGGTTTGTGGGAACTAGCTCTTGCTTGATTCTATACAGGCCTACCTAGAACAGAACGGAATTTACGAAGTTACAGGATAGAAGCTTCATAATTATTTATTAAACCTGGCTCAAACAAAGCCAGAGTGTAAGCTACTTAAGGTGCCTTGCGTTACCACTCTTCAAAAGATTCTGTGAGATAAGTTCCATCTAAGATATGGGAAAACTCAGGCTGCTAATACAAAGTATAGAGACCCGAACTTCAATGAGAAGAGGCTCTGGATTAGCAGGTTGTTGGCTCAGTTCTTATATGAGGATGCAGTTATCATTTCAGTTGATGAGAGCAACTTCCGATCGGACTCGATGCCCTCAAAGTAATGGAGCTTCAACATTAAAGATATGCATCGAGATTCTGCAAAATTACAGAAGCGATAAAAAAGGTTGCAAAATGATAGCATGATCCTCGCTAGCGATGACAAACTTTTGTATGGAAAAATGCTCCTCAAAATGGATCAAAGTTCTGATTCTTCAACTTCAAAATTCTCAGAGAGCTTCCACCTGGAAAAAATTGAAAATGTTGGGGAATAATTAGAGAAGGTTTCAAATTCATTTGACTTAGGGTTTACTAAAAATTGTAATTAAAAGGTTGGAAATATTAAAAGTGGAAAATTCGGTATGGCTAAGTCAACTTCGTAAGCAATTAGCCATTTTGCAATGAAAAGCTTTATAGGACCTAAGGTAGGATAGGGGTTTAAGAAATATCCTAGACGCCAAAGAAACTTGTCAGCACTCCAATCTAAATTCATGGAGCGAAAGTTCTAAGGGGGTCAAAGTAGTCATCGAAAACCAGTAATTATAGTTAGAAAACCATTGAAAATACTAAGGTAATTATTAATGCATAATACTTTTAGGGAAATCCATAACTGAAACCATAAAAAAAGCAACTTCAGACCCCTTCAATGAAAACTCGGCTTGCATTTACAAAGGACCTCTCCCCGATATTAGAGGTCCCTGAGACCTCCAACTAGAAATTCAGCTTGACTAAAACTTTTCAGAGTTTCCGCATAAATAGTTCAGTGAAATCAGTGGTGTCTGAAGACAATTCAGCTTCAAAAGTGAAGAGTGGTTTAACTCCTATTCTCGATAAAATATCAAAACTAAAACTGGAATCTTCGAGGAAGAAGTCTGTTGACCTAGGTGCCGAAACCAAGTTGGAAAGTCGGTTTGCGGTCACTCCTAGGAAATTAAAACTCTCAAGTAGCTTCCACAAAGACTCATCGAACCCTGGGTCAGAGCAGGGAAACTTGCAGAGTGAAAGGGGCTCTTACTAAAAGCTTTGGCCCCAGCTATTTATAGACCCTCACTTGAAAAGCATTAAGGAATACTAGAGCGAGATGAAGCAGAACCTGGGACACTATGGGATGAAAGTGAGAGAGTTGTCAATTAAGAAAAGCTCAACTAAGAGATAGCAATTCTCAATGTCTTATATTGCTGCGATTTCCTAGGATAGAATTATCTCCAGTCAAGTGATAGAAGGAGCTTTTGACTCAGTTCTCTTTGAAAACTTTATCTACCATACCTTACGCAGTGTAAGAACTGACAAAGAACTACACTCGAAGAAAGTGGTCCTGCTGATGGACAACGCAGTCATTCATAAATATTCAGAGATGTTAGCCACAGCCAGAAAGTTCAAAGTGAATGTGCTCTTCAACGCCGAATACTCGCCTTGGCTCAATCCAATTGAGCAGTTATTCTCCTTTACAAAGAAGGAGATGAAGATGGACACTATTCAGAACAAGTAAGTTTTAATGGGCTTTACACTTTTAGGCAGCAATTGGTGAAGAGGGTTGCGGAAATCGTTCAGAATTTAAGAAAAGAAGACATCCAGGGGATGTGGGCATTCAGTATCAAGAAGTGGATTCACACTCTTCGGTTCGGTTTTGTGTGATGATGTTTGTTTCATAGCTGAAGTAGTGTATAAAACCTGTTTCCCTTTACAATTTCCCCTGTCATGTCAGTTTTAAATTCATCGCAGATTATTATAATTAATAACACTATTTTATATTTTACTTAAAAATGTCCTAATTCACTCTTTACAACACTCAATTCTAAAATACTGCTTCTATTTCACATTTGCACTCTTAAAATAGCCACTTCCTTCGCGATTCTACTTAGTTACATTTGCCTTTATATTATCGCAATCATGCATGAATGCCATATTTCGGCAAAACTTCCAAATTTTAATGGAGTTACCCTACTTTCAAGCCCCTTTTCGGTAAATGAGAGAGGTTTTTATGAAAAAGTCCCTATTTTGGCCTAAACTACGCAAATCTCTGAAATCGCTAATTTAGCAAATGTCCCAACTTCCCTAATTATAAAGACCCCTAAATTTGAGATGTATCAATTTTTACAAGTACATATATAATTTTGACCAGCCCCCTAAATTTTTTGACCAACTACTAATAAAAAAATGACACATAGCAACAAAAAAACAGGGGTTTTGAAATTGAGGGGATTTGGGGTTTACGCATTTTTCCATTGGTCTAATTATATTATTTATTTATTTTTAATTTTATTTTCACAATTTCCTGATTCAATTCTATTTTAGCAATAATTTTATTTATTTATATATTTTGGGACCAAGTAGAAAAAAAGTTATTTATTTTTACTTCATGGTCCCACTATTTATATTAATATGTTTAATTAAAATTTAAAAATAAATTTATTCATAATGTGATATTATATAAATGAAATTAGTTTTCTATAACTATCAAATAAGATTTATTCTATATTTTTATTTATCTTATAAATCACAATTTTATACATAAAATATGATTAGTTTTAAAATTCTTATACTTATAATAGAAGTAAATTTATAAATAAATCATTTCTAAAAACTGACATAAATCAAATTTAATAATTTTTAAAAGATCATTTAATTTAAATTTAAATTATTTGAGTATTTTTCTATTTACTAATAATTAATAATATAATTAGTGCGATTAGGATAAAGTAATAAACTAAATATCTTTTGCTTCTTCTTACGAAAATATATATATAAAAATTTAATAAATAAAATAATTTTCTAATTTAATATTTGTTAATTTATTAAAGAAGGTAACTTATAAATTTCTTTAGTTCTAAAAGTTTTCCTTATTTCGAATTTATTTCCTATTTTAACTGAATGTATGATGAACAAATTATGCCATTTTACAAAGACGAGTGAAAATTTATCAAGAGACCAAATGGCTAAGTTATCACATTAGAGCCTAGAAGAATTATAAGGTCCATTCTTGGTACTAATTCTAAAGTATTTTCGAAGGACAACTTTGGAAAATATGTGCTAATTGAGGAAGAGGCTGTACAAAAGTATATTAATGAGTTAAATAGTGAAATACATGAGATTAAGAAGTGAAACTGAAGAATAAGAGTGCAAGTAACTCCCCTAAAATACTAATGAATTTTAAGTACCGACTCATATCAAAGAAAGATCTGAAAATTTATTTGATAAAGAATTTCAAAAAAAACACAAGCAAAGAAGATTACATAAACCAAGTAATAGCAAATGTGAGTGGAGATGAAGAAACAAGGCCACCCTCAAATTCAGAAATTTAGCTTAAAAACCCTGAGGATTATTCATACTTTTCTACTTCAGCAGCTAATTAAGTTTAAAAATCAGCAGCAGTAAAGGGACCTAATTGGAAAAAATTAAACACAAATTATCACTATGATAAAGCAATAAGTTTGTTTCACTTTATTGACGACATAGTTAAAAGATGCCTTTATCTAGTATTTAAAAACTCATCAGGACCTATTTTATTTGTAAAAGACCTCAAGGATTAATATCTACTTGAACTTTTAAACTCAAAAGATGAAAGATTAAAGGGTATGATGGAGTTTTATGCAATAATTAGAGGAATCATAGCTCACGAGAGAATTGGTAAAAATTTTAAATATTCGTCGAATTATAAGAAATAATAAAGTAACTTGCTTTGATTATTTATAATATTTAAATAACTTTATAAATAAACATTAGCCTATTTTATTTTATGTAAGGCAATCAAGAAATATTGCCGAACTTTTTTCGTTTGCCTTACATTTTTTATATTAGTTATATTATTTGATTATTTCTAAAAAATATATATTTAAATTATCTCTTGCTTATATTAATTATACCAGTTGTAATATTAAAAGTGAATAAATGATAGTTCATTTTAAGATAAAAGTTCATTGGTTTTATTTTTTAATTTATTAAATAAACTTTCTCATGCATTACTCTTATTTAACGATAGAAATTTAAAGATTAAGCTATTATTATAATAGCAATTATAGCCTATTAATTAAAAATAAATTATATAAAAAATGTTTAAACCTTTTGAGAAAATGAACTTTAGCTTACTCAATACATATAAAATATTAATAATGAGCAAGTCATAGATTACTAACTTGACTCTATCATAATCAAATAACCTAATTAATCAAAAATAGTGAATAATACAAAATGTTAGTAAAACTAAAGTTATTTCTTAAATTTTAATATAAAAATCATTTACATTTTCAATTTGTTTCATGTTTTTATTAAAAACCTATATATTTCTTCTTCATTTCTTCACGCTATATTAATTATAATAGTCACCTATTTTTTTGAAAATCTTACCGAATAAGCGATTTGCATGATAAGTATGGCAAAATGAATAAAATGGCAAATTAACTTGAAGAGATGTGTAAAAATGTAAACTATGTAGTTTAAGCTTTGAATTTTTTATAAACTCAATCTCACAAAGACAACTCTTTCGTAAAGACTTCATTCATTGATCCAAGTTAAAATAAGCAAATGATGTTTGGGTCAAGCTAAAAGTACCTGGTGGATGCCACGTGCATTCTTCTGGAATTAAAATATTCAATAGTTCAAATAAGCCATCTTGTTCAGAAATGAGGAATGGAGGAGGAAGCAATAAAAGTAATAATTAGAATGGTAAAAAGCCGATAATGGGATTGGGACCTACAGCTCCAAATAAGTTTAAAGTTGTTCATCCATAACAATAATTACAATAATATCGTTGATTTTAATTTAATAAATTTCAATTTTAATAAGCTTTAAATCTTACGTTTTATTAAATTTTGATTTACATATAGGCATTAAAAAAGCAGTATATTTAAGTATCGAGCTAAACAATTCTTAAATTAACTCTGTATAAATGGATAGGCATTTTTTTACTATTCTAAAATATTCACAATATGGTTAGTCTCTCTTCATTTTTAATAATTTTAAAAATATAGAGCAGTAGATAGACTTAAAAAATAGCTCAATTATTAAAATTAGATGCTTGTTCAGATATTAGAAATATTTTGATGAAACAATTTTTCCAGAATTTTAAATGAATTTAATCGCATGAAAATGGCACATCTGAGTCTAAAAGCGCTTTGCTTAATGATTTTGATATTTGGTTGATGTCAATAAAGATCGAATATAAATAGATTTGCAGACTGTTTTTTCAACTTACATCAAAAATTGCTAACAAATCATATAATTCAAAGTGCTTGATCCATCTATCTTAATGGATCAAGAACTTAATAAGCTGATAGAATTATTGAAAAATTAAATAAGATGACATTAAATGATAATATTAAAAGTACAGTTTCCCAAGAAATAAGTTTTAATCTTCTGCTGAATATTAAAAAATGTAAGAATATTCAGAGTATAAATCATACTGCAAAATAACATTAAAACAGAAGTCAAGCTAGTAAGATCATTTAGAATATGGTAAAAATGTTTGCTTAAAAAATATCTGTGTTTATTCTCACAAAACATGAGAAAGATAAGAAGAAAATATTGTATTAAAGATTCATTTTCATTAATAAGCTGAATCAATTCCGCCAGAGACAAGCCTTCAAAAATGGAATTTAAGAGCTTAGATTCTCAGTGATTAAAATTCTAACTCATTTGATTTAACAAAATCTTCTATTAAAACATAATTTGGCGCTCTATAAGTATTAAATCGTTTGTTTACTTTCAGGAAAAAATCTATGAGTCTGCCTAGCCCTCTGAAGTCTAAGATTAATGCGTTCTTATAATGGAAAATTAGTATTGACATGCTTCTTACTTTCGACTACACACTTAGAAATAGAGTAGTATATCTAACTCTTCTTGCTAATTCAATATTGCTGATATATTAATGGTCTGTCATAAATTGATTTAAATTGGCATATAATAATCATTAAATGTTTAACTAAATCAAGATTAAAATTTAAGAGATTAATTATTTAAATCTTTTTGTTTCTTGACATCGAGTTATAAATTTAATTCTTAAAATTAATTTATAGTCTGCTAAGGTATAAAGTTTTTATACAACAAATATTGTAACGATTGTTTTATCTTACTGTAATTAAAGATTATTTTGCTTTAAATTAAATTCCCTATTCTTTTTCTATTTATTCTATAATGATGAAGAATCTTAGTTTTATTAAAAAACTTGCATTTCATCAGATTAAAGACCTGAGTATAAAATACAAATTTTATAGCAAAAGATTTCTTATTTAATCTATTCTTTTTCCGTGATATAAAAATATAAATATAGAGTGACAGTAAAAGCAACCATCTGCAGCAATAGTTCATAGGATGTTTCCATACTAATAATATTTTAGGAATACATTTGAAATTGAGAAATTATAATAAAATAAATCAAAATGAATTCAAATTAGTGTCAGTTAAAGTTGGCCAATTTAATCGATATTGGGCTCATTCGATTGAGAATTAAAAATTAGCTGGACTTTGTTATTGGCGATACTATTTTATCCCATTCTTGGAGCGAGATAACTCGATTTTAATGTGAGGGCAAAATTTAATGAATTTAAATGGTTTAATTAAAGTCGAGTTATCTCCCTCCAGGAATGAAATAAAATAGTGCCGCCGATAACAAAGTCCAGCTAATTTTGAATTCTCTATCGAATGAGCCCAAGATCGTTTAAATTGGCCAACTTTAACTGCCAAGATTTTGAATAATAATTAATTTAATTAGAATGATTTTACCAATTTCGAATGTATTCCTACAATAATCTATCTATATCTAGTCAATTAAACCCAAGAGGAAGCACTAGTCCATTTTACAAATCAATTATAATACCAAGACTAGATGACAATCAAAAAGCTAAGATCATTTAAAGGTAAGTTAATATATATTTATCCTCTTATAAGTGTAATTTCATATTAAGTGAGAGAATGGATGCATAAATAAATACTTTATAGATTATGAGAGATAGAGAAAACAGAGAAAATTTAAAAGGCATGAGATTTATGATCGATAGCTGGAAGATGCATGTTGTATTAGCAAGAGATTCAGCAATAAATAAAATATTATTTAGCTGTAAAATTCCTAATAAAGCAATCTTATAGCATAAAAGGGTTGCTAAATTCTCCATTGAAATATAATAGCATAGCAGTAAAACATGAGAAATCAGAGTTTCGGAAGAAGATGGGAGAATCCTAAAATTAATGAGCAATTCAATGGTAAATAATTTATTTTAAATTATTAACTCTATTTTCATATCAATATTACAGAGGCGGATACTTAATTATAAAGGCAATTTATCAGATTAAGAAGTTACATATCGATGATATAAATAATATTTATTATGAGATTAGCATTAAATATATTAATTCAATTGCTTAAAATACTTTAATCAAAGACCTGAACAAATAGAAAATTCAAAGACAATTTTTCAATACTTGGCAGTGATTAATTTAACAAAATATTGATATAGATAAATCTTTTAAAAATACAATAAAGAACTGCTTCTAAATATTCAATAATATTCTTGTGAAGATTAAGCAACGAGCTCTAAATAGATGGAAACGTGTTTTACTCAAGCAGTCTTAACCTATAATAACTATATAATTTTTTTGCAAGATGAAAAACAATTCAATATTCTTTGAGTTGTATGTAAAACGATTAATATGATGAAATTTAATTAAAATGAACCTGTGTCAGCATAATCCAAATAGTCTTAATATATAAACAATTCAATAATAAAAACTCAAGCTTAAATAAATTAATCACTGATAGATAAATTAAACTGAGATTAGAGTTTATCTAATTGAACAAACTTAGGCTGAAAATGATTGATTTCTGTGAGATGCTTTAAACTATAGAAAATAGAAAGATGAATGAAGTGATTTAAACTATCAGACTTTACGAAATTTCTTTTTATTTAGCCTGAATATATTCAGTATAAATTCGATTGGTCCTATATTTGTATTTGTTATATTCTGGGATTTATTAAAAGTAAAGCGAAAATAATTTTAACGCTAGTCAATATTTGACAAATCAGAAATAGATTAGAGACAAATTCGAGATGATAGAACGAGAAAAAAATAATGGAAGATGAATACTGAAACTATCTAAACCCTAAACAAAGACCTCTAATTTCAATTTGAAGCAGTAGTGAAAGTGAGTTGTCAGAAATGTTACCAGAACAGAGCCTAGTTTCAATATGGATTGACGCAGTTTGGTCAGGTTTAGTATAACTTTAATGGCTCTTCTTAGAATGGTTATTATCAGTAAAATACTGTTGGATAGAGACCAAGTATTATAGTGGAAGAAACCATTGAAAGCTCTATGTCAAATATGGATATTAAAAAACTGATAAAAGTCTAAAAAGACCTATTGATTAATACAATTCACAAAGTAGCGGCGGTCATTTTAGCAATTAGGATTTTAATAACGATGATGAATAAGATTTTTAACAAAACCAAAATTATGATGCTAATTTAGGGAAGAGCTGGTTAGTATGAACAACTAAAATTAAATAATGCAGTCTACTGGCGTTTCAAACTTTGGCTCTGGTCATTAAAGCGGAAGGTCCACGACAGATTGTTCTATATATATGTTTATTTTTTTATGAATTTTTTTTACAGATTTTACTCGAAGCTCTCCCAGCAACTTACTCTCAAGAATGACCATTGACTTTTGGTCAAACTCAATCTAAAATTATTAGTAAAATTCTGGATTTTTATAAGCTTGTCATTTCACATTCAGCCCTATGATTGGTTCAAACGGTAATTAACTTACAGCAGGGTACAAGGTGATTTAGAAGTCTCAGAATGAATGTTAGAGCAGCTTTAAAACGGAGAATTCTCAAGGAAGAAGCAATTTGATTTAAATTTAAAGCTAACCAATGATGGTTAATAGCATGTCTTATGATCAAATGCAGAATGCTCAATCCATGGATCTTAACAATAATTATTTTAGATATGAACTAATGAGCTTCTAATTTAATTAATGTCGGTTAGATATTTTCTTTCTAATATCGATCTTAAATTTTCGAAATTTAAAAATTATTCAAATTCATAAATAAAAAATTTAGAATTATAATATACTAAATTAAAAACTTAATGAGGAAATACCTAACTTTCTATCAATGGCGCTTCATAAGGCTTCTCTAATTTCAAAAATAAAAATTTGTAATAGGCAAGAATTTAGACTAAACTTAACCCAATTACTATAAATCTAATTGCTACATAATTCAAATAATTATTGTTTTTTAGAAATACTCTGCGAGAACATAAATTAGATTCTAATTAGAGCTCGGTTCGCTAAAAATTCTCAATTAATCATGAAACAATATAATATTTCTATTGTAAACTCTACGCTAAAGTACAATTGAGTTAGAGAATTAAGTAAATACAAAATAATAATAATAATATATATTGTAATACGTTGCATTGTACCAAACACCTTATCTAAAAAAAAGGCTTAAACTAAATTTTCTCTCTACAACACATAAATTAAAAATCTATAACATAATAAATGACAGTTTATTTATATTTCCCGAAAATAATTTTCTGATATTAAGTATTTTAAAAGACATAGTGCATCAATATTTAGATTTCCTGCTCAAAGTAAATGAAAACCTAAACTTCAATATTTACCAATTTGAGCAGCAACACGGGTAGGTGGATCTCTAACACTCTTAAGAAATGCTACAATTTTAGGATAAAGTGAGATTGTTATAAACTGAAATATAGGAGATGCAGAGTTAAGCGAAGGGAAGCAATTTAAAGCATGAAATGAGAGAGCTTGTAGATTTTGATTTATTAGTAAAAGATTCATATATATATATATACTCTAAATTATTTAAAATAATTTTACTAAGTAAAGTGAAAGGCTTAAATTAGTCAAAAATATAATTTACTATAATTAATTATTGAAAATAAGTTAATTCATTTAAATATATTAATTATCAATTAAAAAAACTATATTATCATTACAAAATTAATATGAATATTACTACTTTTAAATTAAAAATTTAATAGATAGGTCGCACTCTTCCGTATGTGGAACTCTAAGTCAAGCAACAGGATCATCCACGATCCACTTAGACCACAAAAGTAGGAAGAAAAATTAGTCGACCAAAGTGCTTGCTCACCTTCGCTCACAGAAGACGAAGTAAACTTGATTGCTCATTTTAATGAAAAGCAACAAGAAAGACTAGCGGATTTCGCTATATAGGGACTACTGAGTATAACCTCAACCACCACCAAGCCAATCTCTTAGCACTAGCAATAGACGAGCCGAGTAACACTGACTTTTACTCAACGAGATTTAAGGAAGAAGTAGAGGCAAAAATCTCAAATAGGATGCTCAAATAATAGAGAATCAACAGTCCCCAAACTTCACTTTTTAGCCCACACAACATAGAAACCTAGGAACAAGCAAGAACCGCAAAGAGTCAGACCATTTCCGGATCCCCCTTTAGTTAAAACTCACTATTTAATAGTGAAATTAGTTATAAACTATTCAACTAAGACTCTCAGAGGAACACATAGAGCAGCAACCTATTCAATAATACCTAATGTAACAATTAGATAAACTTATTCAATAGCTCTAAAACAAACCTACCAGCTCTAGACATTTGGGGCAAACCAATTGTAAAGCCTAAATTAACTACACCTACGTGGAATGATCTCTTCAAACCAACCTGCTCATTAACCTAACAATTCAGCTTACACAAAACCCAGAGACCCCTCCAACAAAACCCCATCTTTGAATAAAATTTGTTTGATTAAATTCCTACTATTAAATAGGAAGAATTGGGAAATCAAGAAGATGGCGCACTTAGGGTACTAAATAGGGGGGGAAAGAGACATGTGTTTTTAACAATACACTTTTTGACCAAACTTAAATCAACACCTAGTCTACTCAAATAGTAAAAGAAAACCCCATTACAACCTAAAACACGCTTCAGTCAAAGAATGAACTCATCAATGACAAACAAGAAGCTCCCATTTAAGCGTCTCCTTACTTGCTTAAAATATCAGAAAACTTTTCTGTCGACATCAGAAAATAGGGAAAAAACCCGAACCTGATCAGAACCAAAGACATAAATATTAATAGAGAAATATTTCAACTTGAATTGATGATTGAGTTACAATCACAAAATTAATATAATAAATTTGGTAACCTAGGATTTCTTTTCTAAAGATAAAACAAATACGACGATTGGAAAAATAGTTGTACTTTAAGAAATATGCAAAGGCTCAGAAACTCCAGAAAGCTAAATATAGACTTGGAAAACTTATAGATCCAAGATTAGAAAGAAATAGTAATACTCAAAGATGAATAACATTCCAAACACTAGAAAACCAAATTCATCAAGAAGAAGAGAAAGTGAAGAACATGATGAGCAGACACAGTCGAAGACATGTAGACAACCTACGGTCGAACAAAGAAGGATTGACTTTCTTGGACAACAAGAAAAGAATCCATAACTAATGAAAGGGCTTGTCCCTTATATATACTTAAACATATTTCAGATCGGGGGTCCCCAGAGACCCCAATGTGATCGTATTATTATTATTATTATTAATATGAATATTACTAGTGCCTAATAAATTATTACTATATTTTTTTAATCTTATTGAAAGCCATTGTTTTGCATAGAATATCTGTTATTATGCAAATGTGTGTTTTCCACTAATTTCACAGAGAGATATTAATAATTTTTTATCGTTAAATTGTTTGTCTGAACTTTCCCCAATAATGTCATTGAAATAATAAAGTAGGTTCGAGTTTATTTTGTAAATAAAAATAAAACTTTGTTTTTTATATTTCTCTCTCCTCCTAATAAGAGAAATTAACTTTAAAAATAAAAGTAACATGCATATTTATATTCAAATTTCCCTAAAAAGTAACTTAGAAATGAAAAGTATAAGAGATAAAATGAATAAATTCATCAAAAAATTAGCATATAATCTTAAATCTAAAAAAAGTAATTTATCAAGGGGATGCATACAAACAAAGAATAAATTATTTTATTTTAATGTAAGGGATGCTGAGATTCGAAATTGGAGGGTATTTAAAAATCAACCAATAACCATTTAATACAATTAAATAAATTTAAATCTATTTGGCTCTAATTTTAAAAAGAATAGAATACTATTAAGCAATATGACAGATTTACCGATTATAAAATCCTTATTTCCCATTTGATATTTATAGGAGTATTTTTAACTGTATTTCTGGTAATAATGGACGAAGATGAAACATATCAGAGACTTACAGGTCTCTCATCTATGATTCAGCAATTCTACTCGCAACTTATGGATCGACAAAGGAGACTCGTCTTCAGATGGAGACATTTGTGATAAAAAATATATACCATTGCCTAATCTAGATGGTATATTTTATTACATTTTGTAAAATGAGGTAGATTTCCATTTCCCTTCAATAAGTCTATGGAAACGTAACCATTAAGGTGCCTTACATGTCTTAGGGAGTCTCAACTGAAGAAATATATCGAAACCGCTCACTCATAAGGAGTACTAGAACACTATTGTAAATTTTATTACATCCCTTCTATGGACAAAAACTAAAAATTAAAGTAAAACATTTTTCTGTTTCAATTAACTTGATTATATCATTTTATATTATAAGAAATGAAGGTCAGGAAAATGATCATAAAATTTGCTGGACTCAAAACTGCACCACCAAAGAAAAACATCCATTCTTTTGGCTGGTTATTTCTATATTTTTCTCGCTTTGGAGTCTACTTACTTAATTAAAATTATTTGAATTAATTTGAATGAAATCTTAAATACTTTGATTATAGGAAGAGTAGGCTAGTACTATTAAAGTAACTATCGATTGAGAGAAAGATCGCCAGAAGGAGATGATTATATAAAAGTTAGTAGAATTTTATTCTGTTATTTTATTGCTAGAAATGTTTGAAGAAATAATATGAGCACATCCCAGGGAGAAGTTGAGTACTGGAGATCAAGATCAGCAACTTTAACACTATCTATTAGCAACTTGCTATGCCTCAAGTCAGATAGATCAGTCAGGTAAGATGACCATTAATTCTCAAATGTATTATCTCTGCCAAGAAATTATTAATTTTCTCTTTAAATTCGATTCTAAATGGTATTATGTATAGAATATGGTTACTAATGCGAAATTGAACTAAAGATGCTTTCAGTTTGGAACATTTCAACTCTCAATGGGGCAACTTCTCAAAGCTCTTATAAATAATTGATCTAGATAAAAGTATATATATTTGCTATACTTTTGAATTTAGTTTAATAACCTCCATACTTAATCTAATAACTTTGTTAAGTTTTTGACCACTCTTGAACGTAAATTATTATATAATATTTAAAATAATATTTCCCTTATAATAAAAATAAAATATTTTTTGATTCCTCAAAATTGTGCTATTATTTAATGAATTTAAGATCATTACTCGCGGAAAGTTGAGTGTGATAGAGGATACTCTTCCTTCCCTACTCAACGGTCTGAAATTGATCTGGACTCTCTTTCGTCACATCAATTAGAATGATTCTAAGCTGGAAGATCTACTAGAGAGCATCAGCAATTAAATCTGTAAGAAGGTCAGCGCTCAAATTGACATCAGATATATAACTTTTTTTATGTTTACTAATGAGAAATCATCATTAGAGTGAATAATTTAATATACACATCAGAAGAATTTTCAAGATCAACCCAGCAGTTGCTATCAACACAATCACTCAAGGCAACAGTGTCTAAGAGAAATGGCAACAGTAATAATTCAAGCTTAAAATTCTATAAAAGATCAGAATTCAGAGAGTTATTTAATAAAAGCTTTTTACTAATTTCATCAAAAGACCAATATAGAGATTGAATCAGAGTCTACTGTCTAGAGAAGGGACTTCCAAAAGACCAAGGAATTCTTCAACAAGCCAAAGTATACGAAGTAGATACTCGATGACATTAAAGAAGCTTGCAATTAAGTTTAAATAACTATAAATAATGCTCAGATTAGTTTGATTAATAAATTAATAATAATATATTAAAAGCATTTTAAGTTGTGAATGTTCTAAAAGAGTTTCAATCACTCTTGGGCAACGATCTTAAAGCTGTCACTTGTATCAGTGAGCAAATTAATGTTGTAACAGACAAAATCAAAGAATATATATTTATTATATATTTTTATTACTAATATCAACAGCTTATGTTTTTTAAAAAATATAATTTAATTACTACATATTTCAGATAAAAAAGAATGAGTGACCAAAATGTAAGGCTTCCCTAATGACGTTTTCATTTCAGACTATGATGAGCAGTGGAAGATGATTTTCGAGGGTTTCAATCACTCAATTGCCCAAATTGAAGATGAGATCTCAACTCTTATCAACACCACTTTAAAGTATAAGCTGAACTCAGCCGAGGATGCTTTTGATCTCCTCCACAAATTCAAGAATATCATTACTAGACAAAAAATTGAAGAGCAGATGCGCAATAAGTACACTCATGTGTTTAACATAAACGGGAAGAAAGTAGGCGAGATTGTTAAACTGTATTTTAAGAGCAGGAGCTATTGCTTGGGCTAGAAGCATCATGGGACATATCAAAACTCCTATCTATAAGTTCAAGACTATCTATTATTCAAATCTTTATATTATAATTCCTCATTTATAAAGATTTTTAACTTATTTATTAAGCATTTTCCAAAGAAATTAGTTAAACTAAGGATTGCTTGCTGCAACAACTAATCGGTTTTCAAGTAATAAGAAATATATCAACCTAGCTAAGCAACTCGATGAAGAATATGAGATGAAGATTTTCCAAGATTGTAACAAAGAAAACACTGACCTGGCTATTAGACTACTTAAGAACTTCATTCTTACTCAGAAGTAAGTTTCTAAGACTAAACAGAAGCAACACTATGTCAATTTTGTGCCTGAACTCAAAGTTATTATCAGATAAGTCAAGTTCTTGGATAGAATTGCCAAGGAAATACCTCAAACTATTATCAATACAGCATTGTAAGAGAAAGATTATACGAGACTCGTTGATAAGTTTATATTGGAATATAAAGAGAATTAAGTGGATTGATCGTGAATTTGAGAAATTAATGCAAGAATATATATGAAAAGAATCGTTTAAAGCATCAATATCAGTCTAAATGTCTTCTTAATTCTCCTCATCTTCTTGATTTTCAACTTTTCTTGTACTTGCTGAAATCCCCAAGAATATTCATGTTCCATTCCTGATCTTGTGGTCGTCAAAACCCCCAGTACTAGAGGTGCAGCTGCTGTAACCTCAGCTACTTCTAGGTTTCAGAGTACTGTATCAAGATTCTTGAAGAAGGAGAAGACTCCATTATGTTTAGTTAGAATTTAATGATTTTGAGATAATAAATAAATTAAATCATTCTTGGCTTTAATTAATAAATATCATCCTAAAATTAATAAAAACATCTCTAATTAAATTTCTCTATAAATTAAAACTTTTAGTCAAAACACTTATGTTAAAGCATTAAAACTTAAAAAGTTTTAATAAGAATGATTTAATTTATTTATTATCTCAAAATCATTAAATTCTAACTAAACATAATGGAGTCTCCTCCTTCTTCAAGAATCTTGATACAGTACTCTGAAACCTAGAAGTAGCTGAGGTTACAGCAGCTGCACCTCTAGTACTGGGGGTTTTGACGACCACAAGATCAGGAATGGAACGTGAATATTCTTGGGGATTTCAGCAAGTACAAGAAAAGTTGAAAATCAAGAAGATGAAGAGAATTAAGAAGACATTAAGACTGATATTGATGCTTTAAACGATGCTTTTCATATATATTCTTGCATTAATTTCTCAAATTCACGATCAATCCACTTAATTCTCTTTATAACCATTAAGACAATCGAAAAAATATAATAATCAAAAGTTGAATTAACTCTTGAGAGGATGACTCAGCTTTAAGCAACTTAAAGTCCGTTGAAAAGAAACTCCTTGAAAAGTAAATTTCCAAGCTAAATAGATGGATTGATAAAGATGCCTTAAAAAACAATTGGTTTTCTCTTTCAATTTTTTATACTTACTATTTGTTATCCATATGATAGATTTATAGTTATTTTCAAAGTTTCCATGATATGATATAAAAGTTTTAATTGCAGAGTACATTAGAGAGGGTCAAAAAGCGATTGATGAGTTAAAAGATACCAAGAGCAGAGTTTTGAAACATGATCAAAACATTGAGAAAAAAAGTTACTCTCCATTGAAAATGCCGTCATTAAAAGAGAAATTGATTTCGATAGAAAATTTCCGATGGATATTTCTTAGTTTAATAAAACTGTTAAAAATTTACTATGAATTGTTATTTTCCTTACATTTTTGGAAATTTGTTATATTTTGCTCTGATATATAGATTTTTCTGAATTCTTTGACTCACAAAGACAAAAAAACTGGCTGAGTTGGTTAAGGACTGTCAAAACATTGGTGATATGTATCTTAAGCGTATTGAACAACGCACAGTAAAGACTGACAATCAAGGTGTTGATGAGATGAGACCTTACTATTACTATTGGAAGAGAAAAATCATTTAATATTCTAAAAATAGGGAATATATGGAATTCATCTAATGTTAATTTATCACAGATTGATTTTTAAATATATTAAGAATCTTCAACGCAATTACAAAGATGGTAATTAGAGCTCTCGTTGACAATAAAACTCTCTGGATAAGAACTGATAAGCCTTCTCTCATCAAGATGATGTCTTAATAAATAAATCGAGTATCATCTTTTATTTATCTAAAATAAGATAATTAAGTAGAATTTATATTCCTACAATGTTCCAGAAATGAACTATCATCCAACAATAGACGAACTCAGAAATTAACTAGAAAAGTTCACCAGAAATATTCTAGAGGCTATTAAATAATTAGGAAGATGGTGAGATGAATTCTGCAAGATATTCGAAGAAAGAATCCATTATGAGACCTCAGAAAAGTACATTCCATACACTTTCTATCACGATCATATATGCTTTAATAATGACTCAATAATATCATAATATTAGAATCTTAGATTTAGGTTTAATAAAGAACTTCTGGATCTTATAGGAATTTATAATAAGTAACGATGTGATGTTGAATCTAGTGTCACTCACTTGCATTATGAGATTTATCAATCTAGAAATTAAGTTATTGATAAGTTCTAATTGTTCTCGAAGGGTTGGATCAAGAAAATGAATGTTAAGAGCTTGTTCAATAAGAATGAACTTACTAAATTCTAAAAATTGCTCTTCAAAAATCAACAGACTAGTGAAATCATTTTTTTACTAATTACAGTTATAATTAAGAGGTCAATGAAATATTATTATTGCTAAAAGAGAATATTTATAAGAATTATTTGATTTAAAAAAGCCTTAATAAATCGAGAACCACATTCAAAATTTTAAAGCTTACAAGAGAGAAATGAAAAAGATTCCCAATAAAGCCAGAAATTACTTCGTCTTATTTGATCACTCAGAAGTAAAGTCAGCTACAATTGAGAAGAGAATGGCTCACACTCTTAGGATAAGCCATCACTGACATGGCTTAAATAATAAAAATTTTTAAATTTAAAAACATTTTTCCCAATCCTAATATAGCGCTAATAATAAAAGTATGTTGCTACTAAGACCTCTGATATATCATTAAAGATATCAATGAATATGAAAAGTAATTGAAGGATGTAATAGGAGGTCTGGATAGCTTGAAGCACTTGCTTAAAATGATCAATGAAATCAAAAACAAATCCATGACATGGAGTTCAGAATCAATGAAGTGCAAGAACAATTCATAATCATGAAGATGTACAAGTATGAAGTCAACCAAGAAATTCAGGTTCAAGTTGACTCAGTAGCATTATACTCGAATGAATTACTTGAAATGGCTTATCGTAAAGATTTTGAGGTCATTGACTTCAAGAAGAATTTTGCCCAAGTAACATAAGGGGATGTGATTAAGTTCAAGAATGAGCTAAAGGAAGAGTTTGAGAAGTACATCAATAATATTTTCTTTAAAATGAAATGACTAGAAAAGACAATACTTTCTATCATCTATAGAATATTTTACATTAGCAATGGTCCAGGTGCCGATCATGTCACTTTAGAAGGTGAAATTGAACTGCTTCAAATGAGCAAGTATTTGAACTGCAGATTCAACAGACGCAGAGAGGAGTATATTATGGCCGAAAAAACTGTTCAATTTACCCATCTCAAAGTTTCCAGGGTTCATTAAGATGGAAGAAGATTACAAAGTCTTCGACGAGATCTATTCAATCTTCAAGGAGCATCAGTAAGGTGTCAAAGAATGGAGGATGATGCTCTGCCCCATATTGGATGTGGATTATTAGTCATTGGAGCTAAAGAAATTCGAGAACATTGTAAAATTATAAAACAAGATTCCTAATGCTGAGAGCATTTCACCCTTCGTTAAGTATAAGACAACTATTACTTGATTTTAAGATTCATTGCCACTTATTTAGCAGCTTAAAATTCCTGCTGTACAAGGATGTCATTGACAAAAGATTATGGAGGAGACAGGGAAAGAACTTGGAGAAATTAACCTTTACATGGTATGTTTTTCATAAATTCCGATTTTAATATTAAGCCTGAAGACTATTTCTTTTTCAAAGGTGTTAGAACTAGAACTTCAATATTATACAGAAAAATTCGTAGAAATTTGTCAAGAAGCCAAAAAAAAAGCTATATCTTAACTTTTCAAAAGTTTAATTACAACTTAAAATGATTATTATGAAAAAAAAAGTACTTAAAATAAATTCATATAAACTAATAAAGCTAAAAACGAAGAAAATTATTAAAAAATGCAAGCAGCTTGGAAAGTGCAAAATTTCGATATCACTGCCTATAAAAAGGAACTAAACTAAAGGGATATGCTTTTAAATCCCCCGATTATATTAGATAACTACTCGAAGATAATTAAATTTAAAAACTTTTGCTTAAATAGCATATTTATTCAAAGATAACATTCTGATTTTACAAAGATTGAATGCGAGGAAATATGTGAGGGCGATTAAAGCCAAAGTTTCGCAATGTGAGCGAGATCTCAATACTATCAATGATATTATCGATGTTTTTCTCATTGTGCAAGGTAAATCAATTTATTATCTTTTACTATAATTATTTCCTTAAAATAGTTAAGTGCCTAGATAGTATAAATAATTAATAAATGGATGTATTTGGAGAGCATCTTCGCAAGCGACAACATCAGAATGCAACTGCCAGATGAAGCCAAGAAGTTCAACAAAACAGACAACAATTACAAGAAAATCATGGATACTACATTTAAGAACCCTAATGTAATCAAATATATATATATATATATTTTCATAAATTATAATTTATAAATAATATTATACTAATGTAATCTAATGCTGTGTTAGAGCTGAAGGCGGTGACAGACTTAGTGAATTGAAGAACATCTCAGCGGAACTAGATAAGTGCAAAAGTCACTTACTTGCTATCTTGAATCAAAGAAGATGACTTTATATATATTGATTATATTATACTGTATGATTATTAGTACAATTTAATTTATGTATAATTCATAGTATTATATTTATATTAAGCTTACCAAAATTCTATTTAATTTCTGATGATAATTTGTTGCTAATTCTTGGTTCTTAAACCCAAGGTCCATCTCCCCACAGTTACTTAAATTGTTCGATAATTGCAAAGATGCTATCTTTGGCAAGGGAGATAAGCAAATCATTGGTATAATTTCAGATTAGTAAAATATAAAGAGAGATCAATATCATTTTATTTTTGTTCAACAAAAACTAATTAATAATAGTAGATGAGGGAGAAATTTGATTTTAAGAACCCTAAAAAACCCGAAGAAAACGTGGAAGGCTGGATTAACAAAGTTTAATATGAATGCTAATAATATTAAGTGAAGATGAAGTACTTAAAACATATAAATGAAAATGCTGCTGAGTATAAGATATTATTGGTGACTTTTTATAGGCATTTAAGTTGACGGAGAAATGAAAAAGAATCTAAATGTAATTACTAAGAAAGCAGCTTTTACTATGTAAAGTAAGATCGTATGGACTGGATTAAAGAGCAACTTGGATGATCGCACTTGTAGGTACTCAGATTTGGTCGACTTTCTAAGAATAATGTTCCAGTTATAAATTCTAAACATCAAGCAGAATGTTCCCCATTACTTATTACATATCAAGTCTACAATAATAAAAACATTTTAAGTTGAAGATGCGTTCAGAAGAGTGAAGGAAGGAGACAAACTCGCCATGAAAAACAAGCTTTCCTAGCAAACTATAGATTATAACAATTTGATTGCTATGGTCAGAACAGATCTAGATCAACTTATCCGCAAGAGTGAACACATATATTATCTTGGATGTGCATGCCAGAGATATCGTTGAGAGATTCCATCCTGGATGCTAAAGATTTTGAGTGGGAGTCACAACTCAGATTCTACTGGGATAAAAAGAAGGATGATCGAGCTATCAGACAATCAATGAAAAAGATTCTAGTCATGAAAACTTTAGCATATAAAAAGGATTGGGAAATAATGCTTCATAAATCATAATACATTTTATCAGTTAATGTACTGGTACATTCGATTATAGTTATGAATAAGTAAAAATTGTAAAATTTAACAAATTGTAGAAATTAATATTCATTTTTGGTTAAGCCTCATTGATTATAAGAATTTAATTATTAATAAATTTGAAATTTCTTAGCTTAATTTAGTAGGCTTAATTATGATAAAGTCTATCAATGAAAATATTTAAACTTAAAACGCAACCAACTTCCTCAACCATAAGATTATCAAACTTTGAACAATTCTATTCTAAAATACTATTCTGTTCTTTTCCATTCATTCAAAACCCCAAAACCCTTTCCAGTAGTTTGATTGAGTTTTTGATTGATAAAAGTAGACTATTAGTGCATACTTTATTAGGGTTTTAATAGGGTTTATGTAGGGGTTTAATGTTTAAATATTAGTATTTTAAGTGAGTATATGCGAGGTTTGGGGTCTGTTTATGACAGTGAGTATATAGATTTATTGTTTAAGTTGCGATATGGATGTGATGAATATAGTGAATAACTCAAGCCTGTTCTGAATTATACGTCTATAGCAAGGCTACTCCATAAATCTCCAGCAACTGTGAGGTCTCACTGTCTATTAGCATTGAATTTAAAGAGATAGCATCTTAATTCTAAGCCTAAGAGACCCTTAAAATTTTAGCAGCATCATATCGATTATCTAATTAATGATAAGACTCTTAAATACTGGGCTCACTTCTCTCTGGCCTAGAGAGCTGTGATGTTTCATCGCCAATTTCCTGAGCTTCATATCTCTGCTTAATCTATAGCAAACATATATAAAAAGAATGGAATATCTTACAAGACAGTCAATCGCATTAAGAGAGTGATTGACTTTAATGTTCCATTTTATAAGGATAATTTAAATTATATATTCGATTAAATGCAGAGGTCTTAAGAGCATAATATAAAGTTCATACACGCTGATGAAGCTGTATTTACATTCAATACATTTATATCAAGGTCTTGGTACAAGAGGTATAGTAATATAGAAGTTTATGACTAAAAAGTAAAGATATAAACTCATGCAATCCTTGGTGGAATCAGTGAAGATAGTGGCCTAGAGACTTATGTTATCCACCCTCGCTCTATAAAGACTGAATAATATATTAAGTTCTTACAATAACTCAGAGACAAATACGCTGACTAAGAGATTATTCTGTTCGTTGATAACTTATCAGTTCATAAAACTAAAGACTCAAGAAAGGAATATGAAAGGCTAAACATAACACCTGTATTTAATGTTCCTTACAGCCCTTAGTTCAATGGAATTGAATTATATTGGGGGTTATTGAAAGGTCATTATAAGAAATTGCTGCTCTACCATCTGATGCATGATTCAAAGATAGATACAGTAGATTTTATTAAGAGTGCTGCTAAGAGAGTCAGCGATGATAAAGCTAAAGTATGCGCAAGAGAAGGGAGATTTTGTGTATATAAATAAGTTTTAGATTTAAATGAATGAATAAGTTCACATATTAAATTTGCCCGTAAAGGGATTTGGCTTCTCTTTCTTTTCTTCCTCTTAAGGCTTGCTTGGGCCTATGTTTCTTCTCTTAGTGCCAGCTCCTGCATCTATGTTCATCTCTTCTGGCTTTTATAAATCTTTGAAGAGCCTCTTACTCAACTCATGTTTTACCTGTGACTTTCTCTCTTTGTTTAATTTGCTGCGCTCTTTCATCAAGTATATAGCAGTACCAGGTTTTTCTATAAAGTTAGAAGACTAAGCTTACTTGAGATGAAAGGATGCTTTTGAAGTTCCTACAGCCAGGTATCACTTATTTTAATACCTTGCTTCTCTTTTTCTTCAGGAGAGATGCTGTATCGTTTCTTGTGAGCTTCTTAAATAACTTCATTTAAGTACTCAGGTTTCAGAGTTGCAAGAACACCAAAGAAGAAGTTTCTCTCTGGCAACTTATTAGAGAGCTGTAGCTTTGATGGAAGGTAGAGAGCTACGTCCGGATCACTCATAGCATCGCCATATAGATTTGTTACTGATATTTCAGGGTAGTTAGGTATCTCTATCATCCTAATTTCATTAGACTTAAAAGCTTTTTTCTCTTCACTCAGTAAGGCTTTTAAGAATGATATTTTTGTTCCCTCCTGTGTTGGCAAGAACAATCCAACTATAATAAGAACTTACCTTGCTATACCAAATATCTATAGAGGTCCTCTTTACTTCGAAATTTTCCTATAAAAACTTGAGATAAAATTCTCTTCATTGCATCATTCATAGACTCTATCTTGCTACCTTTTTCTAGAAATTTTAATGAAATTTAAAATTATGGATATCCATTCTAAGTTTATTAAAATCTTATTATTGATAAAATACGTAAAAATAGGAAATTTGAAAAATAAATTAAATATTTAATTATAACCAACTTATAGAAACCACTGTGTTGATTGAGAGTGTATTACAGCCAATATTGTTGATTGTAATCTTCAGCACCATAATATAAACCCCAAATTTTTCTTGAACAACCAAGCACTTGATATAAATGTTTGGGAGGAATTCGATGATTTACATGATCGTTTGACACCGTCAATTGGCGTCGATCTGGCATGGTCACTTCGTGTCGATTAGTCGTCGATAGGCTTGAGTTGAGGCCAATCTGCAACCCATTCTCATCTTCTAGATCCTAAAATCTATTGCTCCATCCTTGATCCATCGG
The DNA here is from genome assembly GCA_000711775.1 of Oxytricha trifallax. Lineage (NCBI taxonomy): Eukaryota > Ciliophora > Spirotrichea > Sporadotrichida > Oxytrichidae > Oxytricha > Oxytricha trifallax. The sequence continues at coordinate 28,859 of ARYC01020462.1, forward strand.
TGCCATCATTGGTAGCTGAAGCTGTTGGACCATCGTTGATGTGTTGGTGGACTTGACCTCAGCAATGCGCGGAGGTGAGAAAGGTTTTGATAGTTTGACGATTGATTAGTTTAGACTTAAACTTAAAAGCGTGATTTATAATAGGGAAGTTTTAATCAATTAATTTAACAGTTCAACTGCTATTCATGCTTGTCTTGACTGGTGCCAGAGCACCTGCGACTCCACTCATCGTCATTGATGGTTGACTCATACGAACCCATGCCTAATGGTGGTGCACCACTGCTTGACGCTGAACGCCCAGAGCTTGTTGACATCACTCTTGGTCATGGCTTTAAGGATCTGAGAGAGTCTCTTAACCAAATGAATCCTATAAGAGGTTATGATAAGTACACTAACTTGCTGTCTGCCTGCTCCTGCCTGAGGTGCCTCTTGATGTATGAGAACAGCTGCTCGATGGGGTTGAGCCAGGGCGAGTACTCGACATTGAATAGCACAGTCACCTTCAACTTCCTGGCAGTCTCCAACACTTCAGAGTACTTGTGAATGACTGCGTTGTCCATCAGCAGCACGATCTTCTTCAGGCCAAGATCATTGTCAGTGCGCAGCTAGCGCAGGGTGTGGTAGAGGAAGTTCTCGAACAGCACAGCATCGAAAGCCCCCTCAATGACTTGGCTGGAGACCAGCTGGTCCTTAGTGATTGCTGCCACGAGCTCATCGAGAACTGCTGCCTCTTGGTGGATTCCTTGGTGATTGAGAGATTCCTAGCCATGGTGCCATAAGTGCCCAACCTCTGGCTGACTTGCTGTCTGACTGCGGCAATGGGAGTATAATGTTACGATGGTTAAGCATCGAGATTGCCAGAGTATACTATAGGTGCTTAGTCATTCAACTAGTTGGGTAGACTTAACCTGGTATCAACTAAAGCAATATAAAATCATAGAGCTTAAGCTTACCATCCTATTCCTTCACTGTGACTTTACTGCTGCTCACTGCCCTGCTGGACAGCTGCAAGCGTCTGGGTGTAATGGCTGTCCAGTTATCATGGCCTATTGCATTGACCACCTCACTGCCCTTACGCTGGGTTGACTACAGCCGGAGGCTGGCCAGGATCTGAACCAAAGGAGTGAGAGTGGAAGCGGATTTCAGAGGGGTCTATGGTAGGCTTGAAGGCTTCTTGGAGGAGCTCTATATTCTGATCGCGTCGAAGCGCTTCTACAACGATGAGTATTAAGCACTGCCCTCTGGAGCTTCCAAGATAGGTGACAGCTGAGTGTACTTATACTTATGACTGCACTTGACAGGGGTGGCAGCAATGCTCTGCTCCCTGCTATCAAAGATATGATGTTCCTGGGTGGAAGATTTCCTGCGCAACTTTGCAAAGATCGATTTCGAGTTTGGCCTTGGAATCTTCGATGGAACAATTCCAGATCAAGTCACTAATCGTTCAGTATTACTAACTTGGTCCTCCTAACCCAAGTTGAAACCTTACCCATCTTGACTACCCCATAAGGAGCTGCTGACGACACTATACTCAATCGGTTAGGCAACGATAGCAATACTCACCTGCTGGTTCCCAGAATTGCTTGGGGTCTCAGGTTTCCAAGTTTCAGGTCATCTTCATCTTGAATTGCAACTTGGCTTTACAAAAGTGCGATGTCTGATCCCTTCCTTTGATCCTGTGTTCTGACTCCAGTGACAGTCGACTTGCCTGGTTCTCTGTTGGGGTAGCCAGCCAGCATCTCAGCATACTGTATGACATCGTCGGTGACGAGGACCTCGGTCATGCCAACTGCAGGCGTCAGGGAGGAGTCGATACCACGACCTTCCTTGTGAAGGGCAGCTGAATTGAAACTCCATTGCTTGGTTGGCAGGTAATTGCTCCTGAAGTTTGATTCATCAACTGATATAATTACAGCATCTTCCAAGAATAGCTGCGCAAGCAGTCTTGACACCCATAACCTCTTCTCGTTGAATGATGGGTCTCTATACTTAGCGTTGGCATTCTGGGCTTTGCCGAATCTTAAATGGAAACTTTCCTTCAGTACTTTCAAGAGAGTAGCAACGCAAGGCACTGTGAGGTTCTTGAATTCATAATCTTTACATTGCATTTCAAGCAGGCTATGATGCAGGCGCCAGCCAGTGACCTTGTATATACCCTGCTGCTAGAGCTCGATGGCAATCGCCTTCAGCAACAGCGGGTTGCTCCGCGTATTCTTCCTCCCATTCTTCAGCTTTGGCTTCGGATTGAGCACTCGGTGCTCCACCTCCAACTTGAACTTCTCAATGGCCTTGTACACAAATCGTCGATCCACACCCATTTCAAGCGCAATGTCCTTGGGCTTCATGCCCTCCACCTTGTAGTGCTGTACTACTGAGATCTTTTTCAATGCCAGCTTGGCATCTCTGCGTTTAAGGTATGGGTTCTTTGCTGATTTATTCATTACTTCATAGCTTGAATGATCCCCATTCAGGAAATCGATACTCCCATTCTGCTCCTTCATGAAGTCTTGCAGGCCCTGCCACAGCTCATCGCTCTACTTTATCTGCAGGTTCTTGGGCATCACATTGGGGTTCCTTTATGTTAAAGACTGCGATGGCTTTCTTATCATGCGAAGGTACTGCTCGAGGCCATAACACAGCTGGTCATCGGTTGCCAAACTTTCAACATCGACCAACGACGACACTGCTCACTCAGCGTTCTCCAATGGCAACCGTATGATTTGCCCACCCAGTATGCCCATCGTCGACGGTGGCACCTGCCCATTGTTGAGGAGAGTGCCTGAGGTGTAGGTGAGCTTCACTGGTTTGGGGTTTGAGGGGAAGTTGGTGCCCAGCACCACTGGTGTCCACTTGAGCACAGTCTTCGACTATGGCTTCAGCGCACTCGTCTTGATATCTTCGAACTGCTGATTACTAAGAAACCCATAGTTCAGAATTGATTCTGACTAATAACTGTAATGATATGAAGAATTAACTGACTATTCCTCATTGTTTATATACTGTGACTTTGATTCCATGCAAGCAGGGGTTTTGGGGTTTTGAAATAAAATAAAATATAAATAAATATATAAGACTCAATACTAATGAATACAGTGGGAGGGGTATGCAGGCAGTTGATAGAGCTAAGGAATATATGACATTAATTATTTAACTATCTGAATTTAAATTTCAACTTCACGGACTCAACATAAATCACTCTCACTCGTAGATCCATTCTTCCTTGTCACCCCTTACAATCAGATAAGCAGTGGCATTGTCAAAGCAATCTAATCTCATCACAGTTCCCATGTTGAGGGCCTTCTTCAATCTTGCCATTCTAAGCTACAGGTGGGGTGGAAGTAAATTCTAGGGCTGAGTCTTGCACCTAGCTACCTTTCATTGAAACTTGGCTCTTGAGATACTGTATAGTACCCTTGTGGATTTTAGTTGAGGGGTGAAGCAAGTGGCATATCAAGTTTTCATATCTCTTGGCGATAGCTAAAAGTTCCTCTCCTTTACTGGTCTTAATGTGGTACGCTCTAAGAGACTTGTTCTCATTCAACCACTCCTTGAGATATGTAATGAGGCATTGATGCTGAAACGATGTTGATTTGTATGAGAAGCTCATGAAATGGTTGACGAGCCTCTGAAACACGATCGCTATGTACCATCCTTGCTCGAACAGACTCCTGGCATTCTGAATTTACTTTGATGATGGCTGATAAGGTAGTAAGCCCTTGCGAGGTCTCTCTCTGTAAGTACCAGGCCTCCAGTGGATAAGACTCTTAGAGTGAATGAAATTGAACTTAGAGCAGCCCAGGAAATCAAAAATATCAATGTCAATTTTCTCATTAGTCCTAATATTTTCAAGAGCCTCTGCACAGTCTGGGTTGACCTCGTCAAGGTACGCTGCGAAAGTATTGTTGACGCATCTCACCAGTTGACTGTTAAGGTAAGACTCAAAGATAGAACGCCGTGTCTCTGACATCAATCCAATAACTTTGGGGTTCACAAATTCTATTGAAAATATGATTAGTCATATGTATCTTACTTAAGGACTGCTCTTTGATTCTAGTATTTAATAGACTAAGCATGGTTTGAGAATATACTAAAAACTTCAGAACATAAATTTGATCTGGAAAGAGCTTCATGTCTAGTGTCAGGTACTCAAAGTACACTCCTTAGAGAATCTCACCTCTAGCAAGCAGCTAGTGTTGCAGGCACACCTAAACTAATAAGTAAAGATTTTAATTACTGGTTTGGCTGGAGTTGGAACATCATGCAATGGTTTGAGAGTACTAAGGATCTTCCAGTGAGGCTTCACCTTCAGTTGCAGCTGCTTGAACTCCCAAGCCTTCTCTGGGAAGTTGAACACATCGCCCTTATCAATCTCTTGAATCGATTGTGCGATCTTAGGGGACTTCACTTTATGAGCTTTTTTGTCTTTTGGTTTCGAAGCCTCCTACATTGGCTGTATATCTAGATCCTGGTAGCGCTCTTGAACGAATATTTACTCGAGCTTCTATTCTTCTAACTCAAGGTTGACAGTATGCTAAGCTGCAAAGTGCCTCTTGAAGTTTTTCTTGAGAAAGCTTCTACCACATATCTCGCACTCTACCTGCTGGAACTGGATGGCAGCATTGGCATACCTAGTATTGAAAATGAAAGGATTTACTCTTACTTTTGTGATACAACCCTCTTCTCTTGTCCCTTCTACTTGCTTTGGAGGTATGGAATCATCTCGAAATTTAACTTAAAATTATAGCTTTAGAGGATAGACTAGCTTTACTATCTTTGCACTAATCGCTCTCAAGAGTGCCTATAGTCAGTACTGTCAACAGCTATGAAAAGTATCGAAATTCAGCTAAGGGAGCCCCTTAGGTATGGTAAGGTCTGTATTGGTTTTGTTGTAACTTTACCTGCTTATATAGGAGGCATGATTGACAATGGCGTTGCAGGTGTGGAAGCATTCATTGATCCCATAGTGATGGTGGCGAGTGATTGAGCGCTTCACACTTATAGAAGCATAATTAGTTTAGTTTAAGTTGATTGAATTTAAAATTATAAATTTAACTATATATACTTATTATAAATCACTCTTTTCATCAATC
>ARYC01020463.1:0-41804 GCA_000711775.1 Oxytricha trifallax
TGGGAAGTACCCAGGTGTGCCTAGCACTTTAGCTAAAGTCACTATTTCTTACCTTATTGCTCTATTGAAATCAATGACTACTATTTCGAAAGGACAGAGATTTAGCATTACATTTTCTGGCTTCAAATCTCTATGAACATACCCTAGATCATGCAGCTCTTTCACACCCTTGATCATTTCCGTGAGTATCTCATTCAAGTCATCTGGGTATCTATTATGGTAGAGATAATCTCTTAGAGTCATTTCAAATTTCTTAAGTCGTAGTGCAATAAAACCATGTCCAAGAATAACTCTATCGAGTTTAAGCAAGTTCTTGCATTACCTTTTATCAGCCTCTCTTAGTATTATGTATTCATTGGCAAACTCATTTTGATACTGCTCGTTCCTAATAAGATATTTGAAAGGATATACTTTATAAGCATTACTCATCAACTACTATGAGTTTTGCCTTGTTAGGCACATCAATATGTAAATAGTTGTCAATGCAAAAACTGAGATCTACTGCATTTAATGCAGGTATATACATAGCTCTCTCTTACAAGTATGCTATATATAATTCATTAGCTGGTTGGTTCATTGACTCAAAACGTTTCTGCTTCTTAAGTCTCTCTTCCTGCTCTCTTTTAAGACTCTACAGTATTGGACTTTCTCTTGGCTGGTATAAGTTTTTATGTTTCTTTATCTTGCATTAAAAACTCACTTAAATGATGTTTCTGCATGTGTCTTTTAACTTTAGCTGAGTGAGTGTAAGACTTCATGCAAGTCGTGCACTAATACCTGCCATCGACCTTTTCGTGCTTAAAATATATCTTAGCTATCCCAGAGTGCATCTCTTTGATGTGCCTCTTCAAGCTCGAATCAGTTGAGAAGAAATTTTAGCATTCATCACATTAGAATTCTTTAATCTTTTCTTGTGGGAGATGTTCTTTTAACTCCTCAACATCTTCGATTAGCGTTTAAATACTTATCTCTGCTCTCTGCTTCCTGATATTTATTTCTAGAACAAACACCTCTGATTCAAACTCAAGAGCTTTAAGCTCTGGCTCCTTTTCAATGTATATGATCTCTGGCTTCTTAGTTTATCCAAAGTTTAGCTAAGATTACCACTGCCAAGAGAGACTGCTTTGCGATTTAAGTTAGCCGCCATGTTTAAATTCAAATTTAAATTTCTATTATAAAGCTTTAATAACCTCTCTTGTTATAGTAACTTTGTATAGGAGTTGGTACTGCAACAACAATGGTTGCTTCTTAGGCGTTAGACATCATATTTATACTAAGTTTATAACTATAAATTTTCTAAATTCATGCTTAATATTTTTAATTTTGGTACCAACTGAGAATAAATTCAGGTTGGTACTGGTACCAATTAGGTTTTGAACCATATTGGAACTTTTCCATTAAAACCTCATTAGTTTAAAACTAGGTACTAATTAAGTTTTGGTACTATTAAATTGGTACCAATTAAATTAAACGAATTTAGTACCAGTACTAATTAAATTTAAACAAATTTAGTACTAATTTAATGGAACTAAATTGATAAAAATATAGCTCAATCTCTGCAGTTTGTTACAGCTTCTGCAAACTTTCCACGTATCTTTGCAGGGTTGACCTCCTATAAGATGCCCATATTTAATAGTAAGATTTTAAAAAATAAGATCAAGAAGTCTATAAGTTATAATTTGAAATTCATTAATAGGAAGAGGAACAAAGATGGAATCACTCAATGATCAAATGAAAAGAGTCGAGGCTTCAAGAAATGATATCAAGATTCAGAAGTAAGGAAGATCTCTATCGATACCAAACTTTACATGGTAAGATAACTTGATGACTATTAACATATTATACAGTTGGTTTATTCCTTCCTACGATGGAAGGTACCAAAATTTCATTCTTGAAAGCAATACTTTGTAAGGAGAAGTAAGCTTTTAAAAATAAAGAGATTAAACTAATCGAAATTCCCAACTACCCTGAAATTTCAGTCACTAATCTTTATTAGGATACCATGTAAGATGAAGAAGTGGTAGTTTACCTTCCTACCAAGAAACAACTCTCTAATAAACTCCCAGAGAGGAACTTCTTCTTTGGTGTTCTTGGTACAATAAAAGAGGATTATCTCAGAGTAATTATTGAAGAAGCACATAAGAATCGATATTCAATTTCTCCTGAAGACTAGAAGAAGCAAGGCATTCTTATAAGCTCAGCTTGGCTAGAGGAACTTAAGAAACATCCTTATCTTTCAAGTAAGCTTTGACATATAACTTTGTAGGAAAATCTGGCACTGGTATATATCTTATGAAAGAGCCTGCTAAGGTTCATAGAGAGAGAAAGTCACAGAAATTTCATGAAGTGAGCAAGAGCTTTATAAAGATGTTTAAAAGCCAGATGAAATGAACATAGATGCAGGAGCTGGCACAAAGAGAAGAAATATGGGCCCAAGCAAGCCATAAGAAGAGGAGAAGAAGGAGAAGCCAAACCCATTCATGGGCCAGTTTAATATGTGAATATATTCATTCGTTTAAATCTAAAACTTATTTATAAACATTCATTCTTCCCTTTCTCGCACAAATTGTTGTCTTATCTACGCTCACTCTCTTACAGCTGCTTTGAATCAAGTCTACTGTATCGATGGGCAAGTCATGCATAAGATGATACAGCAGAAGCTTCTTGTAGTGAGTCTTTATTTAACTCCTGTAGAATTCTATTCCATTAAATTAAGGGCTGTAAGGAACGTTGTATACAGGAGTTATGTTTAACTCTTCATAAGCTTTCTTAGACTCCTTAGTCTTATGAACTGATAGGTTATCAACTAACAGGATGATCTCTTGGTTGCTATACTTCTCTCTGAGCTATGTAGGAACTCTATATACTACTCTCGCTTAATAGAGCGAGGGTGAATCACATAACTCTCTAAGCCTGAATCTTCACTTATACCAGCTAAAATTGCATGAGTGACTACCTTTACTTTTTAGTCATAAACTTCTATGTTATCATACTTCTTGTACCTTGACTTATTAATAAAAGTGTTGAACGTAAACACAGCTTCATCTGCATGTATGAACTTGATGTTATTATCAATAGCTCTCTGCATTTAATCATATATATAGTTTAAATTATTGCTATAAAATGGCACTCGTAAAATCAATCACTCTCTTCACTCTGTTGACAGTCTTGAAAGTAATACCATTTCGTCTATAAATATTAGCTATAGCCTAAGGAGAGATACGCATGTCTGGAAACTTGCGATGAAACATGACAGCTCGTTAGTCAAGAGGAAAGTGAGCTCAATACTTTAATGTCTTAGAGTCACAGAGATAGTCAATATGGACCTGTGAGAACTTTTATTTTCTTGCAGGATGTTTTCTAGAGCCTGAGTTATAATGTTAAACAGCTAACAAGCAATGATACCTAACGGTTGGGGCACTCTTGTGTAGGAGTCTTGCTATGGCTGTATAATTCAACACTGGTTTGACTTAGTCTATATTAAAACTTGTACCATACCGAAGCTTAAGCAGTAAATCTAAATATTACTCATCATAAATAGACCCTAGATTTCGCTAATTTCTATTTCTCATTTTGAAAATTGGCCTAATTTCTCTACTAACCCCAATAAGACCCCAACTATACCCTACAAATCAAAGCACTTATAAACCTCACTAAGGGGTTTTGGGGTTTTGAATATCATCAATGTTAATTGTATTACTTTTTATTTAATACCCCTTAATCTCTCTTCATAGCTGATGGTGACTATTGCCATCAAAGTTGACCTTTAAACCTTCTTTTTTAATTTATTAGTTCTGCCATTATAGTGACCATGAATTCTTCTTCTATGTAAATAACCTTCTTTAATGACTCTATAGCCCCAATTAATTATTGAAATCTTTAAATCTTAGGTAAATAATATGCTGCATTTTATATTCAGAAAAGTTGAAAGTGGACTTCATAGTTTTGTATTTTATTTTATTTTATCTATAGAGATAGACAAGCTATGAAATAGTAATGGTTGAATTAGTGTATTATCTATTGAATAATATAGTTCTACCTTGTAAGGAGTGTCCCTTTCAGGAATAAAGTGTCTCAGATGATAGCGAAAATACTATTGAACCTCTGTTTAATTTAATCTTCCATGGATTACTAGGTTTATAGCTTTTCCTATTAATTACAATACTATTCTTGCAAACAATATCAATTTAGAATATTTAAACTTTCAGCAGTTTCGCGATTACAGGATAACTATAAGTATCTGGTCCAATTCTATGGTTTTAAGCTAAAAGATCTTTGTAATATGATACACTCATCAACATCATAATGCATTTGCAAAACTTAGTTGCTAGACATTTATCTTTAGGAGATTTATTTATATTTATTAATAGATTAACGAATTAAAATTAATCACATAGATTATTTAAAAGCGATTAGCTTTTCATACTGTATAGTTAATTTATAATAATTAAAATAAATAACAATGCGATCTCCTACATTGGAGAAATACATTTGAATTTGGAAAATTAATTATAATTAAATTACAAATAAATCAAAATCTTGGCAGTTAAATTGGCAATTTAAAAGATCTTTGCTCTTTCGATAGATAATTCAAAATTAGCTGGACTTTACTATTTGCGGTACTATTTAATTGGATCCCTGAAGCGAGATAACTTCAGTTTAATTAAACATCTCTAAATTCATAAAATTATACCCTTCAATTGAAGTTAAGTTATCTCGCTTCAGGGATGCAATTAAAAAGTACCGCAAATAATAAAGTTCAGCTAATTTTGAATTCTCTATCGAAAGAGCTAAAGATCGTTTAAATTGCCAATTTTAACTGCCAAGATTTTGATTTATTTGTAATTAATTATAATTAATTTTTTAAATTCAAATGTATTTCTACAATATAGATATTTTCAATGCAAATATGTTTTTGGCTTCAATAAACATTGATTTTTGTTTATTTTATATAAAAATTGCCTGAAACGGTATCAAATTTTATGAGGATTATATTTTTTATAACTCTGACGTTCACATCACCTCAATTATGCTTACTATGCCTAAGAAAACCCTTAATTATACCAAGAATATATTCTCGTCATCAGTATGACACTTGAGAGAAATGCCTAAATAAGTAGAGTGATAAATGTGATAAGGCAGAGGAAAGAGGATACTCATAGTCAAACTATGACTTTTCTAGTAGAATTGCTATGAATTTTCCCAAAAACTATCTCGCGAACCATTAAACATTTTTCAATTCTGACTTCGATCTACCGAGGAAACCCATGATTTTGATTCTGAATAACAGGGACAGGGAGGGAAGGGTGTTTTCATTTCCTGGGCAGGCTCTCTAAGCCTATGAAAACACTGAATAGAGTATCACCAAATCTTATCGGGCCTTGTTCGTAGTCATGTCTTATCCAAAATGGTGTTTTGATGACATATTCGTAATCAACGCCCCGTAATTAAAAAGAGTGGTTGGTCGAGAAATTTCGGAAAGTAGTTTAGATTTTTCGAATATGACCAAAAGTATTCGTTTCGTACGGGGAAATCGTAAAAACCGATGTCAAATTTGTAATTATTTGCAAAAAAAACATTGCAAATATTTTATACATAAAAATCAGTTGTTTTTTTGCTTCAATTTAGAATAATTTATTATGTTAAATTCTATTTAAATAATTTTTTAGTATTAATAAAAAACAAGAGATTGGGAAATTTAATTCTTTTAAAATACAAAAACTGTCGTTGTTTTAATACAGCTAATTTAAATAACATTTATTTATGATGGAAATATAAACACTAAGAGTAAAATTATAATTACTATTGTCTGAAATGCTTGAGTGAATAATTAAACTTTCATTTAATAATTTTTTAAATAATTTTTCTAAATTGATTCTTTTTCAGCGAAGACAAAATATACAACTGTAAAAATAATTTTAAAGTTTAATAAAACCCCAAGAGTAATTTTTTAGAGAATCGCGTTAAAGATAAATTAAATGAATGAAGTTTATTATTGTAGAAATATAAATAAAAGCAGAGTGATTATTAACGAAATATTATAATTAAATAAAAACAGATGACAACAGCAACCATTATAATTTATTAAAAATGAAAAAAAGTGAAACCCCAATAGCTTAACTAGAGGGGTGTTTGAGATTAGTGAAAAATATATTTAAATGCTTAAATTAGAAAAAATGTTTTATCAATCTCTTATCAGTAAAATGTACTTCTATCATGAATGTGGGAGATACACTGAGGAACCAATGCCAAGCCACCTCGACCTCCTGGCGACCCTCAGGGGCGGCCTCGAACTCGCCCACAATGCTGTCGAAGGGAGGGATGTACTGCTTGGTCCTGATCTATTCATAGTAGGAGACGATCTTGGCGATTCTGGCGTGGGACTTCCTGCTAGGGTCTGGTGCAGTGGGAGCACTCTATTTTCCTATAATCGAATTTAAGTTTTAATTTTTAAATCTTAATTAATTAAAATAGGGCAGCCGTTAAAACTATAACTAAACCCTTAAATTAAACTATTAAACGATTAAATAATTTTAAACTTACAAAATCTCCCAGACTTTTTTGCCTTCGAGTTTTTTAGGAAATGTTGAGCTAGAGGGGCCATCTTAAGGTCATTTTGTAGCCCTTCGAAAACTAGAGGGAACTTGGGCGCTCGGGGCACACAGCACACGCCCTGGCGGAGTTGAGCTCGATTTTCTTTTTCCCTAAAATTAAAAAATAAATAAATATATCTAATTGATTAATTGATGATCCCCCAATTGTAATTGGTAAATAAACTAACCCATTCAGACCTCCTTGAGGCTCAGGTGCTTCAGAGCATCGACCAAGGAAGGAGTAAATGCCCAGGTGATCGACCCCATGTCGACATTAGGGGTAAGAGATTATAGTCAGCGGGGGTGCCTGGAAGGTCTTTTTAGGGGAGTGGCTCAGGAAGATCTGCTTGATCTGTATAAGATTGCTTCCTAAGGCTACTAAGCTAAACTTCTCTAGATTAGAGGAAATCTCTAAATGAAATCGTAATAGCACCAGGGGAAATCCGTGAGGGTGAGGCGTCGCTGGCCGAGGGGGGCTCTAATGAACATCTCGTGGAGGTCTTTATCAGCTGGCCTTTTGCTGGGCTTTTTAAAGATCTGTTGGTCCCTAGGTTATTAGTTGAGTGCCCGTTAGGGATCTGTCCGTTAATTCTTAGGTTGTTTTATTTTCTCTAGTAATTCGTTCAGGTAGTGAGTAGTTCTGGAGACAGGGTGCCCAATGATGAGGAGTCAGGCTAGGAATCAGCACGTTTTCAACCTGCATGCGCTGAGGGCGTCCGCTCCTGATCTTCAATGTTGGAAGGTCTCATTGTCTGGTCCATCGTGAAATCCTCAATGGCGGTTGGGGTTTTGTCCAGTATCTATCAGGGAGGGCCCCCACCTCTGACCTTGGGCGCGTCTCCATCGTTGTGTCTTCCCATCGTTACTCTCAGGGTTGCCTCTCTAGTCAAGTCTCCCTCCATCTCCTTCATGTAGGCTATGTCGTCGTGAAAGTCCAGCTTGCGGACTGATAGGTGGAGCTGAATACTGTGATCTACCATCTCCTGGTAGTGAGTGGTTACATTCCTGCCAAAGATGGTTTGGACCATGTCGACAATCTCCGTGTATGATCTGAGACAAAGGATAGGTTGTCCAGCAGGCATCGGAGCCTGGTCTCGAAGATGGCCACCTCTGGCAATGGTGATGCCTCTATTTGGGCCCGGAGGGTGGGCGGCAGCAGGTGGGGCTCGAGCTCCACCGATGGGGAGGACAGGAAGGGTATGATCCTATGGGAGACTTGGTTATCTGGGCTCAGCATCTTTTAATGTGGCAGCGATATTGATAATAATAATTAAGGGTATATATATGAGAATAAAATTTAATCAAATCAGGCTTTAAAAGTTGGTTGCTTTTCGATTTGTGAAGACCCCCCTATATATATATATATATAAATATATATTAGTACTTTAATCATTTTACATAAAGCAACCAACTATTTATAATAATAAAAATACTATATTTAATTTAAATTCAAATTCAACTTAATTCAAAAAAATACTCTTGGGGTTTTATGCACTTTTGTTTTATTTTATAAAAATGCGATGTTATTATTGCTTCCGCAAGCTGAATATATTAAAACTCAAAATATTATATCATTTTTATTTTTACTTACTGATTATAACATATTTAAACTGTAAAAGTATTTCAAAATGATAATAATGGAAATTCAGAACCTTACATATTACATATTTGAGAGTATAACTCAAGATGGAATGTATATTTAGAGAGTATTTACAGTTGTTTAAACTCATTTTATATTTAATCTGTGAAAATTAAACATAATTCTGTTAATTTATTAATCTAATTTATTTTTTTATTTGAAAAATTTACGATTAATAATTAATATTAATTTTTTTTTACAGTATATAATAATGGAAAAACTAATGTTTTAGTTTACTCAAAACTTCTATTAATTTTTGAATTGTTTTTATCATAATATTTTTGTGTGTATTTGTTTGAAAAACAGTATAAAATATTAATTATATTGTAAAACCAAAAATGATGATATTTAAGAAAACAAGATTTAACTAAAGAAAATTGGATAAATTAAGGAGCAATTAAAGTAATATTGAAGAAAATATAATATCATTTAAAAGTTACCAAGTCCATGTAAGAGCATTATTTAATTTTTTTATGGTAGAGATTGCGAAAGGTTTTTAAAATAAGAAAATAGATTTCATTCAAATCCACTTACTCTTGTGCAAGTCATTCAAAGATAGTAATACAAAAGAGGTTATTTTATTGGAAAGCTTCTACAAAACCTGATATCTTTGCAATCTAGTCAAACAGCAATCTAGTCAAACAATATGATAAAAATGTTAATGTAAATACTAGTCTAAATGAGAAATTATGACAATTTACTACTATTAAATAAACCATAAAATATGAGTAGTCTGTAATCTCTAATATTCATAATTTTAGAATATCATGTTCTCAACTCCCCCTAATAAATTTAGAGATATATTTTTACATACACGAACGGATTCAGTAAGGCACTTGAGGAGGAAAAGCAAAAGCATGGGAAAGATAAGAAAGAGAATGAATTGGAACAGGAATAGATGAAAGGAAAACCAGTTGACCAGGAATGAGGGCGCAGTGAACTGCAATTAATAGTGGGTCAAACACTCTGAGACTCATTATCGTTTTACACTTTACTAATTATTCTACACATTTTAGAAATTTAAATTACCTTAAGTTATTTACTACTACTATTAAAACTAATAAAATTATTTTATAATTAAAATTCATTATAATCATATTTAAATTACTTAAATATATAAATATTTTTATTAATTTTATTTTATTTAATTAGTGTCTTATCATATTATGATTTTATTGAACATTATATATAATTAATATATTTCTTAATTTTATAACTATTAGAAAAAAGATAATTAATTTTTCTTTACAATTTCTAATTAAAGATTTTTAGCCAATCATCATTTTTGATTATAGTATTTTGATAAAAATGAATTGAATTAATATCACAAAAATCAGATAATTTCATTATGATATTTATACTGTTGGGATCATATAGTGAATTTATCTGCTATTTTTAGATATTTTATTGATTGACAGATCTGGTAATATTGATATAAATATTCATTCAATAATAAAAAGCATTTATAATTCTAGTTTTCTACGAATATATTTAAAATTCAAATGCTTTAAATAAATCATCAGTTGAGGTAAAATCTGGAAATACAAATCAAGCGTTGAAATAGGGTGGACTGATTGAGCATAAGAAAATTTTAGAAATATAATTATTAATTAAAGTATGAATGAAAACAATATAATGAAGAGAAACACAAAATTTTCATAAATATTCACAAAATAATATTAATGAAGGGGGTTATACGTAAAATAGAATAACCAGAATGAGTATTGTTAAGACTCATTAAGCCAAATAATAATTAAGAATTCAAGAAAGAAATATTTAAAAAAACTGTAATAAATTTATTGAATAAAATGTTAAAATTATAAGCAAAAAAATATATATCATTATTTAAAGTGCCTGAATTGAGGAAGTATTAGAATTAGAGAACTCATATTATGAAATTATTAATAAAAAATTCTAGATTTTAATAAATAAAGTAAATGATGTAAATATATACTATTGAAAAACTTAATATCATGAGTATATTTTAGAATATACAAATACAATGTAACGTTTCATGACCAGACAAATGATAAATAAGAATATAGAGGAAGTTTTACGTCAAGTAATATTTATTTATTTTTAAAGATAATTATTTTTTATTTAATTATTTAATTTCTGAAATTTTTTTAATAATTTAGTCATATTGGCTTGCCCTTATCAAGAATAGCTATATTGAAATTTCTAGTTTATTTAAGTTTAAGAAATTTAATTTGTATATTAAAACATCTCTTGCCTTCCTTGGTTATGCTTTTTGTGACAAAAAATGTTATGAAAATCTTTATAATGCCATATCTTGGTCAAAATCTGCATTGGAACTTGGCCATGGCTAATTTTTTATGGATGGATAGATACTCATCTCGTAGAGAAGCTTTGAAAGCCCAGATGAATTAATTAGAAACATAGATGGAATACTTGACACGAGATAAGACCACTAGAAGTCATGGTCATGGAAAATGGGATGGAATAAGAACATCATTTTCTTAAAAAGATTTATAAAGATTATAAATATTAAAGTTGGCTACTTTGATGCCTTTACTTCTAATTGTCAATATTAAGTGTCTTGCTCAAAGGTCTCTTTAGATACTCTAATCTGCTCCAGCTCCCGTTTGGATGTTCCATTGAAGAGGTAGCCTTCTACTTCTTAGAAGACTTCTACCATTTCGATGAACTTATCTTCCACTTCTTGGAATTCTTGTTCAATCTGGTATTTACACCCTTTCTCATTACTATGTCGTCTCATTACTATTTATGGGTTGAAACCAGCTGATCCTGTCATCATGTCCTCGTTAGCATGTTGCCAAATCAAATAATTTCTTACTTCCATGTCTCTGTCCAGTTCTTCCTCTTTAACAGCGATTCCTGACCTACTTATCTCCATTTTTAAAAATCAAAGTTCTAAATTGAACATCAGATAATATCTCTGCATGTTCACCCAATCGTTAGTAAATATTTGGAATACAAGTTCTCGTGTAAGTTCCATAGCTATGTGGTTAATTGTAAGTATTGCCATGACTCCGTAATCCTCGGGATTTGTTGCTTGGTACGTCTCAGTCTTGCTTACAATTCTTTTTACCTAGAATTTATCCTCTCTCAAAACCCCAAAACCTCTTAATGAGGTTTATAAATGCTTTGATTTGTAGGGAACTTGTTAGGGGTTTTGGGGTTATTAATAGGTTTTAATGTGAAATTTATAGTAATTTTATTTAATTTAATCAATCAAAATGTACTTTTGGATCATATGGGAGAGGTCTGAAGTTTATCTTACCTAACCACAACTCTATCTGCTATATTGATATGTCTGATCTTGAGTTTTGTTTTATTATTATTGACTCTGCCATTTGTTTCATTGATTGAGATTTTCTTGTTTTATCAATAAATTGCTTTATTCTTTGCCTTGTATCCTTCTCGCACCTTTTAGAGTAGTATTAATTGCGGGCCATATCGCACTCTAATATTATTACTGCCAAAGACCACACATCCCATTGAAATTCACTATATCTCCAATCTTCTCTTTCTGGATAATAGCCTGGAGTTCCCATAACACTTCCAAGCCTTGATACTTCCACTCTTAAGCTCTGTTGAAATCAATTATTGTTAATGTTGCTGGTGAAAAGTTCAACATTATATTCTCAGGCTTGAGATCCCTGTGAACAAAGCCAAACTTATGAAGTTCTTTGATACCTTGTATAGCTTAGGTTGCTATTAAAGCAAGCTAACTATGATTTCTTTGATCAGATATGAAATCTATAAGTGTCATTTCAAAAGATTGGTAGTCTGAAAGCTACATGATTTTTGGCTAGGAGAACAGCATCTATCTTTATTAGGTATTTGCAGTCTTTAAACTTAGCCTGTGTGAGTACTTAATACTCATTTGTAAACTCCATTTAATATTTTTCATCACTAAGAAGATAGTTGAAAGGATATACCTTATAAGCATACTGATGATCCTTAATAACTTTCTTGTCAAAGAAGTCCTCTAGAATAAGGTAGCTTTAGAGAGAAGTATCAAAATCAATCTATGCAAGTACTGGAATTTTCTTGTATTATATTTTAATCATGATTTTAATGACCTCTGATGCTAAGAGGTTGATACTCTCACTTGCTTGTTAAAGCTCACCAACTTAAAGAGGCTCCATTGCTTTTCTTTTGTTGAGCAATTTAAGTTGAGTGTCTTAATCTTCAATTTCTATTTTTTTTTTGGGCTTTTAAAAGATGCTTTTTTAAATCTCATGTATGAGAGCACTGCTTATGACTCAAAGCAATCATAATTCCATCAACTTTGTCATGCTTTAATTATACAGTAGGCTTAGCTTCCTTATGGATTTTCATATGCCTGCACCAGCTAGACTTATGAGTGAAGTCTCTTTCACACTTCTCACAAAAATAGACTTCAACTTCCTCTGCTTACATTGAAACTTCATTTCTAACTTTCTCCTCCTCTGTGTCTCCGACACACTTGTTTGCCATTTATTTTCTATTATTAATTTCTATTTTAATAACAGAGACCTCAAGTGATAGCTATGGTTGTTCTTTAAGTGAGTTCATCTCACAGCTATCACACTTTTAATTGCTGCCAAAGGTAAGTCTCATTTAATTTTATGGAAGTGCTGTTGTTTTTCTTAAAATTTTAGCGCTCATATTTAAATTTGAATTTAAAATTATAAACTGCCTCTATAACTGAGAGCTTACATGAGAGCTTTGCAAGCCTACAAGTTTCAAGGAAGTTTTAGAGTACTAGAGAAGAAATATGAGTGCTAAGAGACAATCCAGCTCTAAATCTGGGTGAGAAAGTAACCATTTTACTTTCAATAATAAGTTGATTATAGCACGTACCAATTTAGGAGCTGCACCTAATTAAGTACGTACTGCTTTAGGAAGTATTTTATGATTTTATGATTAAAATTAGGGTGCTCCTAATTAAGTACTAGCTTTAATTAAAGCTCCTAATTAAGTAAGTAAGTAAGTACCAATTTAAATATAAAAATATGGAACTATAACAGTAGAAATTAATATCAATCTCTCAAGTTTGAAACCAGTTCTCAAAACCTTCTCCATATCCTACTTAGAGGTTGACCTCCTAAAGGATGCCCATATTTAATAGTAAGTTTACAGAGGTATATAATTGAAATCAATAAACTTAAATTTGAATATCATTTCTTAGATCTGTAAACAAGATGGAGTCAATGAATGATGCAATGGAGAGTGCGAGCTCAAGAATTGATTCAAAGAATTAGAAGCAAGGAGGATTTACATCGCTACCTGGTGCAGCAAAGTAATGAATTCATAGTGGCTAATCTTTATTATGTAGTTGGTTTGTCCCTACCAACGATGGAAGGTACTAAAATATTATTTCGAAGAGCGAAACTCTGCGAGAGAAGAAAGCATTGAAAACTGAAGATGTAAAGTTTGCAAAGATTCCAAACTAACCAGAAATCTCAGTGACTAACTTATGTTATGATGCAATGAATGACCCAGAGGTTTCGCAGTACCTGCCTACTAAGAAGCAGTTGTCAAATTAACTACCTGAAAGAAACTATTTCTTTGGCATACTTGCAACAATTAAAGGTGATTACTTGAAAGAAATTATTCAAGAATCTCATAAGAAAAGGTACAGCATCTCTTCAGAAGATAAGGACAAACAAGGGATCAAGATAAGTGAGAGCTGGCTATCAGAGCTGCAGAAGCACCCTTATATTTCAAGTAAGATTTCAAGCTAAACTCTTTAGAAAAATCTGGTACTGGCATCTTCTTGATGAAGGAATAGAGCAAGCTTCACAGAGAGTGAAAGTCGCAGACAAAGTATGAAGTCAGCAAGAGACTTTATTAAAATATTTAGCCTCCAGAGTCAATGAACATAGATGCTGGAGCTGGCAGCAAGAGAAGAAACTTAGGAGGAGGGAAGCAAGAAGTAGAAGAAAAGAAAGAGAAGCCAGCTCCCTCTAAAGAATTTTAAATGTGACTTATATATTCATTAACTTAACTACAAAACTTATTTATATACATTCACTCTCCCTTCTTTAGCACACTTTTAAACCAATTAATTATCTACTCTCTTCGCTGAGCTTTTAATAAAGTCTACTGTATCGATAGGTAGGTCATGCATCAAGTGGTATAGCAGCAGTTTCTTGTAATGACCTTTTAATATACCCCAGTAGAACTCAATTCCATTAAACTATGGACTGTAAGGTACGTTGAACACTGGCGTTATTCTAAGTTGTTCATAACTCTTCCTTGTTTCTTTAGTCTTATGAACAGAAAGATTATCAACGAATAGTATAATCTCTTATTCAGGGTACTTCTCTCTCAGCTGCTCTAAGAATTTAATATACTGCTCTATCTTAATAGAGCGAGGATGAATAAGATAAGTTTCTAAACCAGTATCCTCGCTAATTCCTCCGAGAATTGGCATTGTTTATACCTTGACTTTCTAGTTATATAATTCTATTGCTATGCCTCTTATACCAAGACTTCTAGATGAAAGTGTTGAATGTAAACATAGCCTCGTCAGCATGAATAAACTTAAATATTATTCTATTAGGCTCTCTGCATCTAATTATAAATATAATTTAAGTTGTTATTGTAAAATGGCAGAGTGAAATCTATTACTCTCTTGATACGATTTACATCTTTGTAAGAGATATCGTTTCGTTTAAAAATGTTTGCAACAGATTATGCGGAGATCTTCAACTCAGGGAACTGGCGGTGAAACATAATAGCTCGTTAGTCAAGAGAGAAGTGAGCCCAATACTTCAAAGTTTTTTCATTAATAAGATAGTCGATATGCTTCTATAGAAACTTTGACTTACTCGTAGGCTAAGAATTCAGCTATTATTGCTTTAATTACACAGCTTTCAAGTAGTGGGAGCGAACAGTTGATGGACTACCCTTTAAGAGCAATGCAATAGACTTTTAGTTCAGTACTGGTTGGACTTATTCACTATACATATCACATCCATAACTCAGTTTAAACACTAAATCTATATACTCTTCATCATAAATATACCCCAAAAGCTTGTAATTTTAGTCTATCATTTAATTAATAACCTCAACCCCTAACAAATTCCCAATAAATCTAAATCAAAGCACTTATAAACCTCATTAAGGGTTTTGGGGTTTTGACTGTGCCCTGTAGTAGTTCGTTTATCTGTCTCGTAGATTTCTAGAGGACAGCCAAGCTACCAACTGATCTTCTGGAATCATAAATCTCAAATTTCCCTGAGTTCTTTTCTACTTTTAGAATTACCCAGTTCTTGCAGTTCCTTATGTTACCCTAACAGCTCACTTGTAGGATTATTCGTTGGATATCTCTCCAAAACCTTCTATTAAGTCGTCCCAATGATTCTCTCCAAAATCTTGACTCCATTTTCATTCACGACCACTGGTGGCAGTACTAAAAAATCCTGGTTCTTTTGATTGAATTGAACTTCTTCAATGAGTCTAATTCTGGTGCTTGGGCAACATACTATAGTCATCATTCTTGTTACCACCGGGTTCCAGCCTTTTTTTGCGTAGATGATCTTGTCAAAATCCTGGCATTTCACCTTAGTCAAGTCGATAAGGCTTTTGAATCCCATCTGGTCTCCCTGAATTCAGTCTGTGCGGTCTTCATGCTTGTCTAATCGATCTCTCAGGCTCCTGGACTCATTCAGTTTCTTACTTGGGTTCGACTTCCCAATCTTCAGTCTGCTCTTAAAAAATCCCATTTGTTAGTTGAGAGGTGTTTTGTAAAAGTTATCCTTCCTGAGCTCTAATGCTTCTTGATCCTTACTTCTTCTCTGTGGTTGAATCTAACCTCTTACACCTTATCTCAGAACTCCCTCTTCTTGTTCCGATACTCCCATCTTTCTGGCTTCCTATTCCGTGGTTTCTTCACCTCTTCTTCCATCTTTCTTTTATTTACTTCTGGTTGATTTATTGGATTCATTCTTCTTTTATGCCAATAATTTAAAAAATTTTAATTATTTTATTATAATTCTTTGATTTCATCTCATTTTAAACATCTTAATTATTCTTAATTTAGATGTTCAATTCTATTGAATTGTGGTCAAAATCTGCGAATCGAATTCATGATCTTATTTCTTGACGAAGGCAACACTAAATAATTTTTGATTTGCTGATAATACTGGTGTTTCTCTAGTTTTCTTATCCTTTAGTCAAGCCAAATCAAGTTTGTTATGATTTCTATCTGTTATTAGTTGCTCATGTCAATTAGTCTCTTCACTCTACTTATTTATGCGAATCTCGTTGGGTCTCCCGCTTGGTTGATAAGATTACAGTGCTTTAGGTGCTTTGTGTCAACTATCACCTTGTGGACGTTGCAATAATGACTCATCCCATAATTTGCTTTTGTTTTTTCTTGATTAAATACCATCATTGTGTGCATTACATTCTTTGTTAAGAAGATCTTCTTCTTTTTTCAAAGTGACTTTTCCTACATCTTGATTTCGTCTTTCACTTACTTAGGTCTAATGAAATGACCAAGGTCCTTACTTATCTTCTTCATGCTCTTCAGAACTAATTCTCTAATGATTTCGCTGGTGTTTGTTTCTTTTAATTAGGTAACATTCCTAAGTGTTTTAATTGGGTATTTGGAATGTCCCTTGTAGTTTTAAATGCTTTTCTTTTCAGTTGTAATTCCACCTTTTCAATATCTTCAACTTTAACATATTAAGCTGCCACCAGCGGAGTGTATTTGTAAATTAATAAGGATCTAATCTGTGCCATCATAATCGTTTCGCTTACTGTCTTGTTATTTGAGCTAGTTAGTTTTTGGTAAAACTCTGTTTTCTTTTTCATTTAATCCTAAGTATTTTTCAATAAGTTTTGGGTATTTAAACATATATTGAGTCCCAAGTATTTTGCCTATTCAACTTTACTTATCCCATCTATCATGAATTCTTTCTCAAATCCTTTGGCGTCACTCATAAACACCGTCTTTTTTGTGCTAAGCTTTAAGTTGTGTGTTTTCTCTATCTCTTTGAAGCAGTTGATAACTCTTTTGAATTATGAAGGATCCTTAATATTTAGAAGAATGTCATCCGCGAATGTGATAAACTTGCCCTATTTTATCAGAGACAGCAGCTCTCGTTATTAATATAAGGCGTATTAAATGTAAATGTTAAATAGCATAGGAGAAAGCCGGCTACCCTGGCTACCCCTTGCTCACTGGCTATCTCCTCATCCTCGTACGTTATTTTGTTTCCAGTATAAATTTGTTCAATTAGATTCACAATCTCGTCATCCTTTCTAATTGTTGACCTCTTCATCAGAATTGAAAGTAGTTTGTCTTTCCAGACTAAGTCATATGTTTTTTGTAACTCAACTAGTAAATACGCTTCCCTCTATTTATTTTTCCTTCTCGACGATTTAATATGCTTCAATATTTAATCAAATTTATGTGGGTGCTTTTGTTTTCTTTAAACCTATTTTGGTAGTTTCCATTGTTAGTATTCCACTTTTAACCTCTTCGATTTTGTATATTATTACTTTCTCCACTATTTATGTCAAATGCGAGTTCACCACTATTGGTCTTGTATTGCTGACATCTGGATATTAGTCATTTTGGCCCTTGTTAAGTAGAATTAGTCTTCCTTGTTTAATTTAGTCTGGAATATAACCCTCATTTAGCCAACTTGCTGCATGTCGTCTACAGAATTTTTTATGATTTAAGTACCATTTTCCCATAAAATCCGTCTGGGCCAATAGCTTTACTGAAATTACACTCTTCAACTCCTTTTATGACATCATCCTTATTGCTAAAGTTCTAATAATCCTTTTTATTTTACATATTTGCATCCTTCTTGTTCTCTTCTTGAATTTTAGCTTCTCTCTTGTCTTTGAATATCTATCTATAGAAGTCTAATATTTACTTTTTTGTTTATTCCCCCAATTAAATTCTCTCTTCCTTATGGTTATTCCTTTTATTGGCTAGCTCTATTTATGACTCTTGGTTAGTCTTTTCATCAAATAGAAGAATCCATTAACGTCGTTTTTGTCCAAGCAATGTTCTTGGTCGCTAATTGCTTCGTTCCATTGAACTTTTGTTTCCTAAAATATATCCCTGATTTTTGTTTAATTATTTTTAACTGCCCAAATCGGTGGTTGCTGATACCAGTTTCTACCTTTAAACTGTCTTTCTAACTTATCTTCAAAACATTTTTAAATAAATTAGTCTAGATCCTCTGCTGATAAATCTCTCCCCTCTTCCATGAAAGTTTTCCAGCATTGCTTCCTAATGTCCGTAATCCTAATTCTTTCTTTGTCTGCTAATTTAAAGTCTTTGTCGTTGTATTTGATTCTGAGTCTCACCTGGACTAGTTTGTGGTCTGTCATTTGACTTGTTTCCCAACTAATTCTCTCTACGTAGGAGAAAACTTAATCTAATTGATTCCCTTTTGAATGAGTTACCACTCCCTTAGGAATAGATTCTTTCAGACCATCTTTGTTTAATCTTTTCTCCAATTCTTTGATGTGGTAATTAAAGTCCCCCATAACCACTATTCTTTGTTTCTGGCATTTCTGTTTCAGTGATTTGGCCATATAAATTAGTCTATTCTGGAGTTCCTTGACCTCATTGTTCCAATAAGGAGGGATATAAACCGTCAGCATGTGTAGTGGAAGATCTCCCACATTTAATAAAGTCCAGGTTATGAATTATTTTAGTGTTTTTATTGTTCTCATTTCGAATTTGCCACTGTTCATTACCATTACTCCCCCATTTCTTGCCAATTTTGTTTGATTTATGTTTCTGTTGTTGATCCCAATAATCCTTTGGAGCCTAGTTTCCATCTATCCAATGAAATCAGGATTTTTGTTTCAAATTTCTCCCAAAAGTTAGTCTTGTTTTAGTTTTGAGTTCAGACCTCTGACATTCTAAAGGCAAATTTTCATTTCTAACGTTTTCGTGTTGATCTGTCTTTTCTTGCTAATGACTTCTTCTCTTCTCTTTGATCTCATATTTTCCGCAATTCACTCATTTCTTCTCACCCATCCTTCAGCTTCTTTAATAGGTTAATAGAACTCAAGCTGTCGGCATTGTCAATCTTGACTGAATTTTTGTTTATGTTTTTAAATGTGTTGTGATTTAACGAAACATTCTGGCTTTGAATTATTGATCCTTGCGAATTTGGTTTTGAATTTCCAAAATATCTGTCCAGTGTTTGTTGGTAGTTTACCTAGCTGGTTTGGCTTTTTTCCATTTCTGTGTATATTGGTAACTTCCTTTTTCCAATAGGTGACCGCCGTTCCATTTCCATTTTCCCGCTTCTTCTTTAATGCCAATAATATTTTTTATTTTTAATTATTTTATTTGTTAGTTATAATAAGTGAATATTTTGAGTAAAATCTTAATAGCTTTATAAGTAATAGTAGAGTGACCCTTATCAAAGAGTAATCAGGCTAAGTGTCTCACTTGAATTATCCTTTGCCAACAACTTGCTTTCTTTCTTAATTTGTGGTTTTCTTTAGAAGTGTAAATTAGTTTTCAAAAGATTGTTTTATATCATAGCTAAGATTTAATACCTTTTGGCT
This sequence comes from Oxytricha trifallax, assembly GCA_000711775.1. Classification (NCBI taxonomy): domain Eukaryota; phylum Ciliophora; class Spirotrichea; order Sporadotrichida; family Oxytrichidae; genus Oxytricha; species Oxytricha trifallax. The sequence goes on from ARYC01020463.1 coordinate 19,762, forward strand.
TTCTTTTTTTTTTATAAATAAACTTCTAGTAATAGGTATAGTGATCTAAGATTACTTAAATCCTATGATATAGAGGTTAAGATTCTATGATGAATTATGGTAATGTGAATCTTAATGTCAGCTATAAGAATATATTTATCAAAGTTTACTATATTTTAACTATCATATTAAGTTTATTAATATTTTTATTTATATATTTTTGTCAATTTTGTAAAAGGATATCTTAATAAACAATGGACTATTTTTAAAATTAGTTAATTATATAAACTTGTATCTGAATATATTTGAAAAGAAAACAAGCTTTAAAGTAATAGTTGTTGAGTTGGGTGATTTTATTTAGTCCTTTTCTTGCTTTCTTACTTAAATTACTACCTTTTTATTTGTATCGACTTGATAAACTTTGTTTGTAAAATACTTGGAGTGAGCTTAGTCGTCAACCAGTTATATGTGAAACAGATGCAAGTTATCTTGTTCTTAGAAATCCTTTTTTGAGTCTATTATTTTTAAATAGGACTATTTTAAGAACTAAATGCAAAAGTTTTGTTGAGCTGATCTCTGGGGTGACATTTGAATGCGTAAAAAGGTTATTGAACTTAGTATTACTAGTTTTAATGTATTTTGCAGAATATTCTTGACCAGTTGTAGCGATCCTCATGTTGTTACTCGATATACCTCTGTATTTTTTGTTGAAAATTTGTTGAAATCGTTAAATTATTTTTATTTTATAATAGGAAATTAATAAAATTAATAGGCGATATTTAAATTTTTAAAATGCATTATTATAGATCAGATGCATGTGGAGGAAGCACTCACACAAAATGTGAGTTAAAAAAAGCCAAAGTTACTACAAGTCAGATTCTTCACAAGTTGACAGTAATTGCAGACATAAAAAGCAAAAGAATCCTATTATAATGAAGATGAAAAGGATAAAGAGGAAGAAGAAATATTTTAAGAGAGATTTCCATCGTTTAATAAGTGTTAGTATCAAGTTATTATAATAATTTAACTTATTTATATTATAAATTATGATTCCTCCAAGTTAGTCTTACATTTGTTAGAAGTTTGATGCTTGTGGTGAGTGTAGTGGAATTACATGCATTCTAATTCACATTCTTATAAGTAAATATCTTCCGAGTTAAAGGGACTGATATCTGATCAATCTGAGTAATCTTCATACTCTCCAAAGACTATTGGTTTTTAGCTTTGTTTAAAAATCGGTTAAATATATAATTTAGATGTAAATATATAATTTAGATGTGTTAGAAAAGAGAAATTTTACAGGGTGTTGGTAAGTTCGTCTAGTTTTATTAATATCTGAAATTAAGTCTAATTAGACAATGATTCATTTTCACTCAGTACTAACTATGAAGTTTTAGTATGGGCATACAAACAAGGATATGCTTCAATTAACAAGTCGAGTGAATAGTCATTATTTAAAACATCTTCTAACATCCTCGAGGAACCTGAAAGTAGTAAAAATCTTCAAATAATGGCTTGTTAGAAAATTCTTATATTTGACAATTTGATTTTTATTTTATTAATAAGAGGTGCACAACTGCCTATTCTAATTAATATATATATGTATAACCAAAGTTTGATTTAGGAGTAGCCTTAACAATACCTATATAAGATATGTTAAATTTAGTATTTTATTCACTCATAGTATATCTTATTAATATTACTTTATTTTTATCCTATAATATTCTGAATCTTTATTATTAATTTAATAATTTTTACCTTTATAATAGAAGTATAACTAGAAATTACTTTAATTTAATGTTGTAAATATTGCATAGTGAATTAGTGAATTATAGGAGTAAATAAAAAAGAAATCAAAATTGATCTCTATATTAAACATCCTAAACTAAAGGTAATCATTAATATATATTACTGTTGATATATACATTGTTTGATCTGAAATTAGTTAGTCAGATATTAGTATATATTATTGTCTCCGGATTTCCCTAGACCGCTGAATTTCAGACTGTCAGTGAGTCTCCGCGCTCTCAGCGTATCGGTGGTTTCTCATTTTTATTTTTTTTGGCCATTTTTGTAATCATGGATAATCAGAGTACTCTTCGTCTTCAGTTTTCATTGAGTCACCTATGATTTCCAAAAGTACATTGCATCTCCATCTTCTCTGGTTACATCGGAATGAGAATCGTCGTTTTCACCTGGAGTTGTAGTACTAGGCTCTTCGGATACAGTGTTTGTCCGCGCATGAGTAGCACTGCAGTATTCCTGGGGGCCACGTCCCACGCACCCAACTCCATTAGCTCCGGCAAGTTGGTGCTCCATGTTCACTCAACAGTAATATATATTAATTAAATATTGCATATTTATAAATTGTTATGATATATTCCCTAAAACTAATCATAAATTACTTACTTGTTTTAATATTTTAGCTTGATTTTAAAGATCACCCCTCCCTTCGTTGAATACTCAATAATAATCTTTTTTTTGCTTTTATCAATATTATTTATTAAATTTGAAAAGAATCTGTGGAGTGTATTATATTAATTTTAAACTTTAATATGTCAATTTATTTTTTAATAGATTTTGTTAATATATTTTGTTATATATTAAATGAAACAATTATTTATATATTAGTTTATTCATCCTTGATGAGTACGCAAATGATAAATTCTTGATTTTTAATTATTAAATAAAGTTAATAACTAATATACAGAAATGTAAAAAAGATAGAAATAATAGAATAAAAGCTCAATAAAGCAAATTTAAATTAATAACTTAATTTAGTAATAGTATTAGTAGTAAATCACATAGGAAAGTACAATTAATAATAATCAAGTTGATAATAGTATAAATTCGTGAAACCAAGCAATTCATTATTCTCATTTCTGCTCATTTTCGTCGTCCCTTTTGTCTCTTCAATTTTCTTTCTCTCTAACTTAAGAGTCTACTCCTGAGTAATTCGCTTCATTTCCATGTTTAGATGTTATTTTATTCATCAGGGATGTTGATCCTCGCTTAAATCATTTCGTGTTCTCTCTCTCTCTCTTAGTCTTTCATTTATTCCTTTTCCCATCTTTAGTTCTTTGCGAGATTATTGTTCAGTCTGAAGATAAGTACCATTCAACATCTGCAAGTAACTATCTTTGGAATCGCTGAATTCACATTCTTGGATAATGTTTTATCTTTTTATGTCATATATTTCCCGTTCTTTATAACTACTTCATTCCGTATGCCAATATGAGTCGCCGATCTGTATCATTCTCTTAATCTTCCTATTGCTATAAGCCTCGTTTTTCTTAACAAGGATTCTGTAGACCTCTTCTCTCTCAATGACATTTAGGATCTTCCTATTTTCATCTTGATGTATCGCATCAATATTAGGTAGTATCTCTGCATATTGAGCCAGTTTTTCTCGGATATTTGAAAGACTGGCTATCCTATGCTATAATTTTCAACATTAGCACTGTCATTACTCCACAATCCGTAGTGTCTGGTACCTTGGTAAAATCTTGATTTAGAGTATTTTTTCTTGAAGTGAATTCTTTCTCCATTTTACTTCTTTTTTGTATAAGGTATTTAGTTTGTCATGGTATTTCTGTATTATCGCTAGGTTCTCGATTTGCCTTCTTGAAATTAGTATCTTTATTGTTTATGAGAGCTTGTCAACTATCAGTACAATCAAATTTTAGCAGATTTTGATTGAGCTCTAGTAGCAGACTGATATATAATAATTGGTTCTATAAGTTGTTATTGTCTTCAGAACTAACCATTTTATAGTTTTTTATTCATGGAAGCGATGCTTATCTCTAGTTGTACTTTGCCTTTGTCATTCTAGACAATTGGAGGGAAGATGAGTTGAATGAATCTTTGCTCCTTGTGCTTTACTTTTTTTTATCATTTTCAAACATATCTCCATAAATTAATTTATTACAGCTTATAATTTAAAAAGATTACACGTTTAATGTCATTAATCTCAACACTCTTCTAGCAACATAACCTAATTCAAAAGTAACTCTTTCTCTAACTCGCTGATTTTATCCTCTCACTTATCCATTAAATAATGATTAACTATTTATATGCATAATCTAACATTCCCAAAAGGATTCCTTTTAAGCATAGTCGACCTCTAACATATTCTTTTAATGGTTAGTTCTTACTCTTCAACAAAGTCAAGCTTACTCATAAATGGAAACAAAGATCTATTGGTATGATCTGACTGGTACACAATAAATTACTGGAATTATTCTGATAAAACATCTAACTAGTAAGTAGTATTGAAAAATATAATTACAAGTAAGCTATCTAGAAGTCAATTTTATTAAGGTAGCTCATAACATTTATTACAGATCAGAGTACATAATGATATACCAACACTCTATAGATAAATATACCATCCCTTAGTTAGCGTAGAATTGCAGTCTAACTTGAAGATATGTCTCAAGTGGACTTAACTAATCTTTCACTCACTCAAAGTCTAGTCACTGAGTTCAAGCTTTAAATTTCTATAGCAAGTAAAAGACTGTTTAAAACTTTCAAATTGAATAATGTGATAAGCATGATGACAAAGTTATTCATGTAATTTCAGGAGATTTACTGAATAATATGGCAGTAAAATGACGACTTAAAAGAATTAGTGGAATAATTTACAATTACTGAAGAATAATTAATAATAATCAAGGATAGTTAGATTAAATTTAAATGTTTTAATTATAATTGATACTAGATTTGCTATTATTTCAATTATCTTTAATTAAATATACTTCGAATGATTTATCAACAATAGTAAATGTATAAATTAAAATTTAAATTAACCATTCTAATAAATATAAATTTGATATGGAAATTGTATAAAATAATGATTGTATATAATAATTCTCATTTATTGATTATCAAAATACTTATACTTAATTGTTTGAATATTTATTAATTAGTATCCACCATTATAACTGACATCATAGTCACTGTCAAACTAACTCTAGCAAATAGGATATAATGTCAATCAAATTTAAAAACTTCAAAATTCATAGATTTATTTATATTAAATCTAAAGATAAAGCAGCATAGAAATTAGAGAAACCAATCAAATGAATTCATGTTTTAAAAGAATAACCTGGAAAGCATATATTAATATTCCCAAGATATGTATACCTATTGCTAAATTAGCTGTGAAGACACTAAAAATTAACTGGTCCATGGCTTATTATTAATTTGTTTTTATATAAAACAATATCTTCAATACTAATGACATGATTCCAATTATGCGAGCAACAATATTTAAATCGTTTTATAAAAATTGTCTGGAACAGTTTTACGATTGTTCTATACATAGAATAAATCGCATTCCATAATTAAATAGTAATTAATTAATTCAAATAGTGAGTCAATGGCTTCTGATATCAATATATCATTTCAGAGTGAAGAGCTTTTTAAATGTTAGCTGGTAATTCAAATTGAATTATGTCTCTTAAGTGTTAGTCGTTTACTGTTAATTTCATCCATGAGTAATGTTATTGATGGAGAGGGAAAAGCTAATGCTATTTCGATAAACAGAATTTGCTTATATTTGTATTAGTTATGCTGTATTCTATCACATCTAAGATAGTGGCATGAAACCAATCAGTGACTTGTGTATAGTAATCCTTAAATGTTATCCATATTGATTTTAACAGTTTCTCTACTGCAGATGACATTGCAATTGGTCTGGTTTTTGTATTTGTGAAGTTATACTAATAGTTTTGCATAGTGGCATGAGATTTGCATCATTGACAATTTTGGTGGTTTGCTATGACATTGATAGATTCTTCATTTAATGAAATTAAAGTAGAGGTTGATTTAACGAAAGTAGTGGTAACGCATTAATATGCTTTCTAAAAACCTATCACTCATATTTTATGGTCCCAATTCTTTATCAGTTGTGAAAATTCTTAGGAAATCTGTTAAATATTTGTATCTTCTCGTGAATTTATAAAATTCTGTATCAATTACAAACTGCGTCAATGGACTTTTTAAAGACTTACTTTATAGAGTTTCATAGTAAATTGATGCATTCTGAATATCAAAGTGTTATTTTGTATTTAGTTTAGATTCTGACTTATTCATTTATCCTATTAACTTACTATTTTTTTGGTTTTAAATCTTAACATGTTCTATTATTTCCTATACTTATTTTACTTTTCTATTTAACCATTGATCTTTAATCTTGTCTACTTTATCACTAATAATATATAATGTATCTGGATGATTTAATATTTTATTTGTATCATCTTTTTATTTTACCAGTCTTATTCCAGTTCCTAATATTCTTAGCACAATTCTTTGCTATAATTATTATTATTCATCTAATCGTTAATAATTAAATGTTTGTGTATTAAAAAATGATCCAAGTTTGTTTAAAAAATCTTTCTCACTAGAGTAACTTAGTCATTTAATCTCATTGATGGCTTGAGCTGCTTGTGAAGTCACATCAATTCTAATTTTCTTATGTTTATTCTAGAAATTAATAGCCACGTAATTTAAATCTCCCATTATGTTATATTATGAATCCTTTAATCTTTCCTCTATTCTTCAATAAATACTTGTTATTATTTAATATGTGAGTGAGAGAAATAATTATTTTTAAAAAACTTTTATTTATATTAAGGTTCATCATTTTTATATCTTTTATAGAAGAAGAGAATCTAATACTTCGATTTTTCCATGCATGTTTTTATTCATAATATTTAAAGTTCCTTCAGAGATCTTTGTCACAGATTATTAATAAAAATCTTACCCTGGAAGGAGAAGTTTTCTACTCCTTACTCATTCATAATATTTAAAGGTGAATTTATGGAGTCAATCGTCAAACCACGAATACTCCAGGACATCCCCGATAATGCTTTTATATTCTAGGTGAACATGTCTAAGTTTGTCAATTAAATAAAGAGTAGCTGAAATTTAATAGTTTTCATATTTTAAAATTATTATTTTATAAAATCATCATTTATAAAGGAATTACTACTGAAAAACAAGTTAAAATGAAGAATAGAATAAAGCTTAATACTGTTTCTTGTTTCTGAATTTATAAAGTAGATAAAAGTTTGGTAATATAACCACTTATCTTAAATCTTTTTGCAATTTAATCAAAAAGATAAATAGCTTAACACTAAGCAATATACTCGTAATTTTTTGAATATCTGATACGAATAAACTATAATATTAATGATTAATATTTTCTATTCATAATACTAATTTATCATTGTAATTGAACTTGTCTGCAATAGTTATAATTAAGGATTATCTACTGTTTTTATAATAATTGCCATTTTAAATAGGTTATTTACCTAAATTATAAGAAATTGTAGGAGTTGACTTTAAATATCACTTTTCTTCTTATTCAACACTAGTTCAGAGTCTTGCTTGTATTTAGAATATATTTAGTGAAATATTGTTAGGATATCTCCCAGAAAAAATAAATTTGCTTATTTATAAATGATAAATTGTATCCTTATTTTATTAAAATAGCTTATTATAGTCATTCTTATAAAATTCAAGCTATTCTGAATATTTTAATTAGGCCCTCCATTTATTTTTCTTCCTTTAATTTAGAGAATTCTAATATACAGTCAACTTGATTCATACTTTAATCAATCAATCCCTTTAGCTTAAAATGATAACTTGAAACCATGTCCTAATTTACTATTCATATTAATACAAACAATTAAGACTATCCATACAAATTCAAAGCGATTCGATCTCAAATGAATTCAATGTGATAAAATATTATGCTATACCTGAGACTAACTTTAAATAGAGATTCTTTATTTATTTGGATAGTTAGCCAGTCACTTGATTATAGCCAGTTTATTATAAGAATCTACTATTTGCATTTTAAGAATTAATCAAATAAATTTCAAAAGCAAATTGGTTTAAATTGTTAAAAGAATGATTATTTAAATTTAATAAAGGAGGGGAAGTGACAAGCATAAATAAATAAGTTACGAAATGTCTTAATTAATCCCCAAATACTAGATTTAATTTCATTATTTGTAGAAATCAATGAAAAGCAAGTTATTAAAGGCTAAATAAGTAATATATAATAAAAATCAGATTTATAAATATACATAAGCAAGTATAAATGATTAGAATACATTTTCTATATCTATAAATACTTAGTCTTATGTTAATTGCTGATATATAACTTTAGTATTTTGTTCTAGCCTGTAAATTGCTTAATATATTTTAATTTTTAATTATACTAACAACAGTTCTAATCATTTATGAGCAGTTTCTTAAATACTTAAAGAAATAATTAAGAAGCAGTTATCTTTACAATATCCTCTTCACAACTAACAGTTTCTTAATTTGTTCTTCTACTTCCTTGTCTATTTGCTTCTCGGACCTCCCATATTCTACTTGAAATTGTCTCAATCACTCTCAGTTTCAGATTATATCTGATTATAATGAATATTGGCAATAATAACTCTAGATCATAAACAATTATAGTTATTATAAATAAATATTAAACAAACATAAATGGAAAAACATATGAATCATTTAAATAAATCTAAATTGAACAATTCTTAAATGTAGGGTAATCTTATTCTTCTTCCTTTGAATTCTAGGGTTTTAATTTGATTGTTTAAGGCTAATGGCTTGGATGATAATGTCAGCAGCAATTTACACACATCTGATGTTTAAGATTTAATGTAAGGTGAAAGTAGTTGATCACTAATTAAAATAAATTTCGATTGTGAAAATAATAGTTAAATCATATATAATTATATATATATAATATATATAATATGATATATATATATATATATATATACAGGTGTTCTATGTTAAAACTATAATTATCAATATTTAAAATAGCAACTTTGTTAAAATACTTAATTTGTACTTTTATTGATCGCCAGTACTTTTAATAGATGTCAACGGATTGAAATTATTAATAACATATGCTTTATTATGATTTATAGCATACAACCTCTAAGATGATTATATTAGATTACTTTTTTATAAATAAAAATTGGCTAATTGTTATTAATTTAGTAAATTATTTGATAAACTATTTCTCATTAGTTTTTGAGGTTACTGTTTAAACTATGGTTATTTTTTATCTTCTTTAAATCATCATTTAATTCTTGATTATCACCTTTTCTTTTGCCTTTTGTAACTTTAATCGTATACAATTTTAATCGTTAATCCATTTTCTCTTAATTTAATTTATTTTTAATTGTTATAAATTATGTTGATAACTTTTTTCCTACTTATCACTAAGATTATTTGAAAAAGGACATAATTTACTGCTTATTAAATATCAAAACTTATTAAGGTAATTCATGGGGATTTATGGATAAGTTGTTGCTGTCTTTGTTGATATTGAAACACCTTGCTGCCCATTGAATTGAAAGTAGGTCAGTTTATTTAATATTATCCTCTATATATCAATTTCTTAACAATTTAATCAATCTATTTGTTCATTGATTCTTCATTAACCATTAATAAATTAACAAATTAAAAGCATAATTATAGAATTTCAAGTACTTGCTACCCCAGATATTATCTGGCATTAGTTTATATAGTCAAATTATTCAAAGAACCATAGCGCTTGAGTGAATTTAATGGTGAAAGTAGTACTAGTTAATTGAAGAGATTCAAATTAGAGTGAATGACTTATTCACTCTCGCCTTTCAACTATTACTTAACTATGTTTTAGTGATAGTTATGCTTAGTACTGTGATTTATAGTAGTATTTAATATAATACTATATTTAACTGAGTTGAATGGTCAACTAGCTAACTATACTGCTATAATACTATATTTTTAATTAAATTTATAATTAAATAATTTTAAAGTGGATTCATATTAAGTGTTTCTGTAAAAGAGTTGAAAAGATTCGAGTGTTTTTCATTATTATTAGATCTGAATAGTTGAAAAATCTAGCATAGTTACTCGTTTAATAACCAGTTTTCACTAAAGATTAACCTCCCATTCAGATTCCAAATCGAGGCAATCATTTAACTCATATTTTAATCAATCAATAAATCAATCTATGTATTTATTTAACAATATATTAATAGCAGAATATGGATGTTCACTTGAGTTTTGTTTTTAAAATTAGATGGCTAGGTATTCTTATACAACTATATATACATATCTTGATATTTCAAAAATTGCTGATAAATCTAGGTTAACTAATTAAGATATTAATGAACGCACAATCCTATTGAAAATAAAAAATCCTCAATTAATCAATTTGTCTATATTATGAAGAGCTTATTGTTTGTTTAAGCAAGCAATGGATATAATATGCCTTAGAAATGCATGATTAACATTTTAAGAAGTACTTTTAAAGTAGGATAGTAGTTTATGAAATTCAGAAATAAAAATAAATATAAATGTTAATGTTTTATTAAATTAAAAGATATATTAATATTATATCAGTAGTAGTATTAGTAGTAAATAACTGTAAGTAATTAATCAAAATGCGTAGTTTATAAATCAGAAGTAAAATTTGTTAAATCTGAACCGTATATCAAGCGCATCATCATACATTGCGATTCCTCGCTCATCCCTTTATAACCTCCTAAGTTGCTTTTTGTTGATGTTTGCTCTCAACCTTGCTTCGAAAAAAATTCTCCTCCTGGGCCAGATCTTTTGGTTGATTGTCACTGGCTACAGCACTATCATTTTTGGAGGTAAGCTGGGTTCTCTCTGTCATTCCATCCCTGCACTCTCTAAATAAGCAGTCTTTTATCTCCAATACTTCCTCGTAAAAACCTCCAAACTACTCCTCATTCTTTCTAAATTGCCTTTCTAGTTCAGCCTGCAATTAGTTCCTCTGAACTAACGCTTCCCACCAATCTTCGCAGATGTTAGCGTTGATCAATCCTGAGTCTGCCTCTTCGTCCATTTTCTTCAATAGCATTTATCAAAATTTAGTATGATCAGTGAATTAATTATATAAATATATTATATGTATAGTTGATGCTTATTGAATATTAAAGAATGTTTAATCATGAATAAAAAATAGCAAATAATCAGGATCCTTAAAAGTAAATAATAAAATTATAAATTTATAAGGAATTATATGTGCTAAAACTTATTCATATTCATTCTAATACTTGGTTCATATATAGGCTTGATATATATTATAATATTAATAGAAAATTTTTATACATTTTCCGTCTTAATTATGTTAGTAAGAATTAGTTAAAAAGTTAGCTATTTTTGAATTATTGCAGATCTATATATTCACATAGTAATATAATCATGATTTCTATGATTTCATACATTTATACTAATAAGAATAAATGACAATGAACTATCATTTTAAAATATCATTAATAAAAATTAAATTAATATAAGCAAGGGCTAATTATGGTAATATTATAAGATTTATTAGAATTAATTAAAATGAATTGATTAAAATCATACATTTTTAAAAATATGGCAAAAGTAGTAATTTTTTCTTACTTTTGCCCCACTTTTACTTACTTCTAAAAACTATATATATATATCAAGCATCAATAATCAATTATAAGCTTTATAAAATATAAATTAATTGTAATATAAAATATAAATTAATTTTGTTGCTCATTTATTTACTTCTATGATTTGAAAATTCCAAAGAATCTTGATAATTGAGTTTTACTTCTCGATGTTCATCTCTGATTCGTCGTCTTCTATTGAGTGTCCTGATTTTTCGATCTCCATCATTGTGAATCCCATTTCTTGAATGAACATCATGTAGTATCTTTATCTTTGCATGTTTATCAATCGTTTGAAAATATTTGGAATACTGGCTTCCTTTTCTATTCAAGTGCTAGGTGGTTTAACATAAGAAGGCATAACTCCGCAAATTATTAGTTTTAACACATTTTTATTATCCATTTTGTTGAATAACTATTAAGCTTCGTATTATTTTCGCATAGTATCTCTGACTATGTCATTAAATTGATCCAAATGTTTTTGGAGTTCTGATAAGCTCTTGACCTAACTTATTGTGCTAAGATTTCAACTTCTCTTGAATCTTTTTCTATTTTTAGGATCTACCTATTATAGCAAATCTTCACAATGCTTTGACAACTCACTGGGATGATTAAATTGGAAATTTCATCTTAGCTTATCCAGTATCTGCCATTCTTTAGCTTTTAATTTTATGCTCCATATATCTTTCACTTAATTTGATTCCTTTGTCATCCATGAATAGTGGTGGAAGAATCTGGCTTTCAAGCTTCTGGTATGTAAATTACACTTCCTTCACCTACTTTAGACTTATCTCCATTATTTCCTCCTTGATGTGGTTTCCTGGAATTGTGTCGAAATGTTGCATTCCCCATCTATTTCGCTCAAGTGTTTTTGTTGCCTTTCCAACCACAAATCCTTCTCTCTCATTCCTCCCAATTTCACTCTCTGTCTATCTTAGAATCTCCTAACTAGAGCTTTTTATCTCTGTTCCTGTACTTGAGCAACAGACTACTATAGTTAGTCTAGTGATTTGCGCCTTCCAACCTTTATTTCCGTAGTTAATTTTTTAAAATCCTTAGCATTTTACTTGTGAAAGTTTTGAGCTTTATTTGATCTTTTTTATGACTCTCTGATCCATCTTCATGTTTGTCGAACTCAACTCTTTAATTTTTGGCTAGGTTTATCTTCTTATTCGGGTTAGAATTCCAATCTTAAGCTTACTCTCAAATCCCATCTGTTTGTTTAGTGGTACTTTGAAAGGTTCATCATCTTTTATTCTCTTGGCCTCTGCTTCTGTCTCTGTGGCTGCAGCGGACTTCTTGGACTTTCTCTCAGAATTTTCTTTTCTCCTTCCTGTTATTCCAAGGTTCATGTTCCTTTAGTTGTAAGAACTGCTGTTCATCTATCCTCATTTCAATTGACTGACTTTTATCTCCTCCATCTAGTCTTAGATCTATGAAGCTTTTGATTTAATTAATAATTATTTTAATTATATTTTTTAGATCTCACCTATTATTATTATTCATTAGATATATTCTACTTAGATATTCAATCTTGCTAAATCTGGTGTAATTTTCTTTCGTCATATAACTTCCCCTGCTTCTTTATATAAGCTACCATCCATTAACATCTTATTAACTGGTTGATAATACTCATGATATTCTAGTTTTCTTATTCTGTCATCAAGCTTTATCATATTTTTTATTAACTCAATTTTTTCCTTCCTTTCATTGTCTATTAATCTCTATTCCTTAATTATCTTTGAGAATCTTGAAAAGTCATTAGCAACATTGATCAAGTTGAAGCTTTTTAGGTGATTGTAATCCTAGAATCATAATTTATAATAAGTAAACTTTAAATTAATATTTATTGTATTAACATTAAAACTAAAACTTATTATCCTAATCAAAAAATGGAATTCTCTCTAATTTTCTTTAATCTTCTACATCATCGTCGTCATCTTCATCCTGATCTCAAAGTCTTGAAAGTCCCTTCTCTGCGCAGTCTTGCGAAGCACCAGTATAAAAAAAATTAAAGATATGTTTTTGTAACTTACATTTTAATGAGTGCTCTAACTCCACCTGCGTCTGATCTTTAAATATTCTTATTAATATGCTAAGTTTTTTATTAAATTAATAAATTTTTTATTATAAATTATAAATACTTGTTGATGTTGCAGTATGTCTCATCCCATATTTCACTATTGTCCTGCAATAACTGATTGCCATCATTGTGTCCATTGCATTTTTTGTTAGAAATATTTTTGTTCTATTTTACATTTACTTCCCGTTTTGTTTGATTATGTCTGGGGCTTTGATTGGTTTTATACTGGTTTAGGTCTACTTTAATCATTTTCATGTTCTTTTTAGCCATGTCTCGAATGATATTACTTACGTTGGCGTCTTTTCGCTAGGTGAGATTTCTGATTATTCTGTTCAATATGTCTTTCGTCGTCTTAAATACTATTCTTTAGCTCTATCTTTTCAATCTCGTCACACTTTATGAATTAGGTTGCTATCAATGGTATGTTTTTAAATTAGTAAAGTTCTTATTTGTGCCACCATTATCGTATCACAAATTGTGGAATTGTTTGACTTGGTTAGTTTTTGGTAGAACTCAGTCTTCTATTTAATTTTACTACAAGTATTTTTAATTAGTTATTGTGTTTTTAGACACAAATTTAATCCCAGGTATTTGATTCTTCCACTTTGGCAATCCCTCTACTTGATAAATGATGTTGAATTTCTTAGAGTCGCTTACGAATAATGTTTTATTCTTCTTCTCTATTTCCTTAAGGAACTCTTGTACTTGTTTCAATAAGACAAAGTCATAAATATTTATTAGTAAATTATCAACAAATGCAATTTATTTCCATTGCTTTATAAATGACATTAGTTCTGGCTATTGATATAGCAAGTCTTGGAGGTAAATGTTGAATAGCATTGGTGATAGTCTACTGTCTTGCGCTACTCCCGTCTCCATGTTGATTTCTACTTCCTCATAATTTATTTTGCGGTTCTTGTAAAGTTCCTCTATATTAGTTTTAATACAGTCACATCTTTACTATCCTCCACTCTTTTTTTTAAGATCTCTATCATTTTGTCTTTCCAAACCGAGTCATAAGCCTTGTGCAAATCTCCTTGCAAATAGGCTTTTCTTTTGTTGCTTTTTCTTCTGGATAGTTTTATTTGCTCCAAATTTATTATTAGGTTGATGTGGGTATTTTTATTTTCTTTTAATCTGTTTCAATATTTCCTTATTTTCAGAATCTCACTTTTGTTCTCTCAAACTTTGTTTTGGAGGACTTTTTCTACTATTTTACTCAAATGAGAATTTACTACAATTACCCTGGTGTTTGAAATATCAGGTTATTGATTTCCTTGTTTTTTTACATAATATAAAAGAATGTAAAAATTTGTATGAATGAAAATTTTATTTTAAATGATAGATAGACTGATTATATATAGAAGGGCTACTTTAAAAACAAAAAACTTAGAAGAATGTAAGAAAGTATAGAATGATTAGATTTGGCATAGCAGATGCTATAGTTCCTAAATGACCAAGAAAATTATAGCAATGGACCAATCACCAAGGATTTGAACAAGATTTCCGAGAGACTCTCCCCTTTCTGAATCAGTAGAAGCCTTGAGATAGTTTAAGATTTTATCTGGAATTTGTTTAATGAAACCTCCTGCAATTCTGGCAATCAAAGTTGAAGAAATATCACCAATAGCCTTTGTGAATGTGTTGAAAATCTTATCAACATTGCAGGTGGCAGTGAATTGAGCAACAGTATCAGTGATCTCCTTGTTAAAGAGAAGAACTTGTAGGTTCTGTCTTAGGTCTTTGATTTTGAACCATCATTAGAGTGCCTATAGAATTCTTAGCTTTTAAATTGGAAAAGCTTACTACTTTCAGGAAAGTCTGAATGCTCTGACCGTAAATCGTTAAGCAAACTCCGTTTCACATTTTTGGAATTCATTCCTTGGATTAAAGGAAATCGGTAACGGTAAGACAGATTGCGCAGATTCTGTACCAAATATTTTATATGGTGTTAATGAGTTTGGTCAAATGAAAAAATTGAGGTACTCATTACATTGTAGCAGTCTGATTCGAGACCTTGAGAGAATTAAAGGCCTAGTGAGACCAATCAAAAGAGCAGATAAACCAGCACCATTGTTGATTGTTGATCCACGTCTGGGCAACTTGCCAGTCTTAATTGCTCTGTTTTCAACGATGTGTTGAGCCAAGGTTAATCTGTTTGCAATCAGTAAACGATCGAAAGCTGAGACAAGTGCGAGACTTCAGAGAAGTGCGATAAGAATAGCGAATGATTTTTGCATTTTTATTTTATAATTATAATATACTAGAGTATTTAGATTCTAATTATATAATTGTTTGATAACTTGAAGGCAATCTAATCTGAGACATTTGATTTAATATCAAATTTATTTTAACAACTTCCCTATTACAAAACAAATTACTTTTTTAATTAATCTTTCCTCTATTATGTATTCAGGTATTCTAACCGTGTTTAGCCATTATGATATTTCTTTAACATACTGTACTTTGGATTTATTTTTTTCTGATTTAATTAATATCTTCCCGTCAAATCCATCCGGATTAATTACTTTGTTGAGTTTCATTCCTTTATACTTTTTTCCACATCTTCCATTTAATAGAAACTCTATTCCTCCTCATTCATCATAGTTGTATCAATAGTAGTTACAGATATCTTACATTTTATTATAGTCTATTGTCTTAAATTAAATTGGAGTAAAACTCCCTAATTTCTATTTTGGTTGGCTCACCCAATTCTGTTCTCTCTTCTTTATTGTTAGTCTTGACTGGCTAAGACTATTTTTGACTCTTCGTTAGTCTTTTTACAAGATAGAAGAATCCTTTCAGATAAATTCAATTAAGGCAATGTTCCATATCTCTGATGGCACCATTCCACTGAAACTATGTGTATCTGGTAAAAATTTTAAATATTCAATGGGTTTTCGAATTACATTAATTTTCATTAACCTAGTTATAATATTAAACATTAATCTTTTGATTTGTTGAATATGATTAAGTGGTGTAAGGCAATTGAGAAAAATTGCCGAACTTTTATAAATTGCCTTAAATTTTGATAATTTTAATTGTATTTATTAATGCGATATAATTTATTATTTTTAAATAAATAATTAAGATAATAGTATAAATATATTAATCTATTCAGTGAATAAAATTTAGTTTATGATATCAAAAATTTTAAACTTTTTAATTATGCTCAGTAGTATTTTACTCTTTAATGTTTTTAAATATATAATTGACTTATATTTTAAATTATTCAGTTTTTAATAATCAGTATTCTCCATGATATTCTAATTTTTGATTTATTAAGCTTGACTGCTTGAGAAAGTAAAATATTCAAAATTTACTAAAAAGTAATTACTGACAGCTTAAACAAGTGGAAATTTTGTCATGTGGAATAAAAAAACTTATATTAAGAATATCCTAATATTTACTATTAATGTTTAATATACATTAAGCCTATAAATACCAGCATAAAGTCTGATAGTTTGTTTAGAATGAAGATAAGTTTATAAAATATAAAATGCTTATTCTACTAAAAGCCATATTGAATTTCTTTAATTAATTTAAAGTTAATTATATCAAATTAAGACTTATGTATCAAAAGATTAGTAAAATATAAAAACTCCTTTAAATATATATAAATTTAATTTAAATTACAAAAACTCTAATTAACTTTATGTTAAGAGCAATCGTTGGTTAAATTATTATTATATAAAGATGTTCTAATAATTTAATAATTCTTTTTAGAATTTATAATTTTCAAAAAGATTTCTCTATATATATAAAAGAGTTTGAATTCTGAATATCAAGGTTTATGATTTTATTATTGTTTAATTTTATGTTTTAAAAACATTATCTTTTGGACATTCTTTGCTTGATATTCTTGTTCGTAATTTTTTTTTAAAAGTAGTTACGGACACAAGTAACATAAAATCATTAAAATATTTAATCAGAGTAAATATGATGAAAAAAATAAATAGTAAAAAGATTATACTAATATAACTTTAACTAATTATATATACTTTTGATTGTTGTCTGTTACTACCGAGATCCCCCCCCCCAGGGGGTACCCCATCCCCCTCCCATTCCCCATACCCCCCCCCCGTTTCCCCCCCCACCCCCATCTAAAATATTATATTTTATATGTAAAAACTTGCTCTAAGATTATTTGTTAGTTACAATTGAGATATTTATATATCATTTTTAGCTAAAAAAAGAAATTTTATGTAATAATTTTATCATGGCTTTGTAAATTGATTTCAATATAAATTTCTTATAAAGAAAGTTATTACTAGCTAATTGTTAGAGAAGCTATTAACTTACATCAATCAATTGATATAATTACTAGAGTAAAATATATAATAGAATAATATAGGTCTATATTATTTATATATAAATATAGAGATGAAATAATTTGTAAATAATTTGTAATCAAAGATAATTTCTATTAAAAAAATAATTTTTTATATTGTGATATACTTTCATTTTTTTTACTGTTTATTATTTTATTTAAAAAAACAACAACATACTAGATAGATATTTAGATAATTTTGGTTTTATTTTGAAATATTTTGGATTTATATTTATTTTAAAATTAAAAAATTAATATTAGTTAACATATTTGGAAAAAAGTAAATATGTAATAATAAAATAAAATTAGATTATTAAATTGATTAATTAGTTTTCATTCATCTTATTTATGATAATGTCTCAAATTTTTAGGATCTGTCCTATAGTATTAATTGCATTTTAAATTTAAGGGCAAATCTACTTATTCTGCTATTTTAATATAAACAGCTCCTTTGTGTATTAATTTTATTGTGCATATGATTCTATAAACTTTATTTTTCCCTAACATTCCTGTTGCTAATTTAATTTCATTCTAATTAGTAATTTTGATTTTATCTACCAGTACACAAATTTCTCCCTACTTGAACAAGTTTGATGTTTAAACACGCTTGTTTATAACTTTTTCCCTATTTTCTTTACATTATTACCAGAGTTGTTGGTCTTAAGAGTGAAATGCTACAACTGGCTTGTATTTTGTCGTAGAATGTATTTGATTGTTATACTTACTTAAGTAATCTCTAACAGCATCTTTTATTTAAAATGAATCATGTTATTGGAATCGCATCCATAATCGAAGAACAAAAAATGATTTTTTTAAAAATATTTTTATAATAATTATTAATATCTTTGATGTTTATGTATAATTTTATATAGTAAATTTAATAATTAAATTTCAATTTTCTAAATTGATTAAAAAAGTTATTTTTATTTTATAATAAAGTATTATATAATATGCAATTTTTTGAACATTATGTAGTAATGGCTAAAAAATACTTTATATTCTTTATCAATATTCAAAATTTTTTAAGAGGAGAATTTTATTTATCTTTATAAAATTGGAATTATATTGAAAAGATATACCTGGGGTAGATATTATATTATATGTTATTAGTGGTAGATTTGTAATAAGCCTCTTTTAATACCTTTGTTAAATGCTTCCACGCACCCTTAAGCCTTTGGATTGTAAGGTCTAGACGTTAAATGCTCGAGATTTTGGTAATTTTGAACAAGGTCGATCATTAGTTAATTCTTGAATTCTAATCCATTGTCTGTTTGAATTATTCTAGGAATCCCAAACTATATTATAAATTTCTTAATTTATTTGATTACTATTTATGCACTCTTATCTTTTATTGGTGTAGCATATGCAAATTTTGAAAAGTGCCACAAAACAAATTAAAAAGGGGTATTCGTCATTCAGATGTTTTATGTTTGTTAGATCAATTTATACTCTTTACAGTGGCTTTGTTGAATCAATAGGTTAAAATTCTTTATTTATTATCTTGTCGATATTACTAATTTAAATGCATCCTTGACAGTTTTTAACATACTTTGTTATATCAGTTTCCATTCCATAGTAATTAATGTTGAAAATGTTTTTTATAAAATTAGGTAAAATTTGAAAATTTACATAATAAAACAATTTTATGTTATCTTTATAATTCTAGTCTTTTTATTTAATTTTGTTATTCATGAATGCTTAAAAAAATCTAAGTAAATCTATAGTAATTTGTAAATTTGTGTATTTACACTTATACGGGAACTATATATAACGATATCCAATCGCTTTAATCATTCTTTTTTTTTCTATTTAAATTTATTAGTATTTATATTATAATATATTGATCTATTATGAATATAAATATTTATTATTTTAAAAATACACAAGTACAAGTATTTTACAATTTAATACAATTTCGATTAATTTTACTTAATCAAGAGTTTGATGTACATTATAATGCAATCCTGTTTTATTTTATTATCTATGGCCTTTACTTATTATATCAGCTATTTCATGTATATATGGAAGAACATAAAACTTTTCATCTTATCTATTTTACAAATCTTTAATAACGTAAAATGAATCACTTACATCACTCAATTTTTATTTTGAGTAATGCGGTAAATATAATTTTGCTGTAGTATGCAATTGTAATTTAAGGGCTTTATAAGTATTTCTGTTTTTAGTTCCTTTTTCAGGATTGATTTTGTTTACTGAGTAATCTATAAGGTTTTAATATCTGTTCGCACTTTTTTGAACTAGTTAAATTCTCAAAATTTTCATAAAATAAAAATATTAAATTCAATATTATTAAATAAAGATTAAATATATGATACTTACAATTACGAAAAAAAACTCATACTTTATTAATTTTATATAGCCTATAAAAATAGCTATAATATATTTATAAAAATTGCCTTTATAAGTATACATATTAAACATAATTTTGAAATTATGAGTATATATTTTAAAAGAGTAAATGATTTCATTTTAATCTAAGTTTTACAATTTAAATAGTCAGAACTAAATTTTATCAGTCTCTTTGCTAAATACGCACCATGAAATTACATTACAATATCATTAAGATTGAATGATTAAAAATCTAACATCTATCTTGAACTTAATAAATTGATAATTTTCACTTTCACAAATTTACTTAATTTATAATATATAATTTTTTTTAAAATTTAAATTGTACAATCCAATTTTTTTTTTTACTTTGATATAATATCAATTTTGTTGCTAATTATTATATTTTTACTAAAGAGAAGGATATATTTTATTTTCGGTATGATGAAATTTACTTATTTCATTCTTAAAGTGATCGTAAATAAGTTTTGAATCTAAATCCTTTTTTTAATCTATCTTTAAATCAGTAAACTCTTTAGAGCTAGTAACATCAAGCTATTGAAACTAAATAATCAATTTTTTAATCCATTAATCATTATTATTATTTTCTTCTTGTTTGTTCTTAATTGACGATTCTTACTATTTTTTTAACTAATAATCCTTATCATTCATATCAATAATTGCATTAAAATGATTATCCCTATAATTTATTCTTATTATATCTGAATAAATATTCTCATTAATTATCTCTATTGGTAACACAATTGTTTCATTTTTTTTGGCATTAAAAATATGTATCTAAGATTCGTAAATATGACTTAAAGCTTTAAGCTCAATAAAACCTCCCCATTTTTATTCTTGTTTCATGTAATTGATATACTATTAAAAATTTCTATTTGAATGTTTACATACTGCATCTTCGTACAAGTCCCTATTATTTTCGATATATGATTTCTATCAAAACATTACCTTTGTACATGTGTAGTTACAATTTGGGCTGAATGCTATTATTTCAGTTACTTGGTTACTTGTAAAGTTTGTCTATAATGGCTACAATAATGTAACTCTAATTTGCTCTAACTCTCAGTATACTTGTTTAATTCTCAATGATTCGAGTTCTTTATATTAGTTTGTAGTTTCATTAAATACTTTGTTTTCAATATTAGATATTTATTCTAAAATATCACTATATTGTGATAAACTATCACTTATGTTAGAGTCAGAGCTTTCAGTATCATCTAAAACATCTTTAATAGAAACTTTAGAAATTTAATTAAGTCTTGTATCTATCTAACATTTTTCATTTTATTGAAAATTTTTAGTTGCTAATTATTTATCCTAACTTTTTGCTTTAATTGCGTTTTATTATTCTAACAATTACGAGTTGCTATTTTTGAAAATATCTTATAATTAAATTACTTATGATTGTTCATTAAAACTGTAATCTTAGTCATTTAAACTTTTGTTTTATTTCTTAACTTTTCTCTAGCTGTTATTTAACAATCTCTGTTTAACACCTGCACTTTAGAATTTCTCTAATGATGTTTCATCAAGTTTCCTTTTCTTGTTATTATTCTTTTTTTTAGCCCCCATTTATTATATATTAATGAAAAAACGGGTATAGTAATAAAGATAATAAATTTATAAGTCCTTATTAACTTTTTGTATATTAAAGTAAATTCTTAATATTATAATTTTTTATTAGAATAATAAATTTTAATATTGTAGGAATACATTTGATTTGGAAAAATGAATTTAAATTAAATTAATTAAATATTAAAATCATGGCAGTTATCAAAACCAAATGTGACTTAAAATTCAAAACTAAATGAGA
>ARYC01020464.1:0-11967 GCA_000711775.1 Oxytricha trifallax
CTCTAAGATTATTTGTTAGTTACAATTGAGATATTTATATATCATTTTTAGTTAAAAAAAGAATATTTATGTAATAAATTTCATCATGGCTTTGTAAATTGATTTCAATATAAATTTCTTATAAAGAAAGTTATTACTAGCTAATTGTTAGAGAAGCTATTAACTTACATCAATCAATTGATATAATTACTAGTGTAAAATATATAATAGAATAATATAGGTCTATATTATTTATATATAAATATAGAGATGAAATAATTTGTAATCAAAGATAATTTTTATTAAAAAAATAATTTTTTATATTGTGATATACTTTCATTTTTTTTACTGTTTATTATTTTATTTAAAAAAACAACAACATACTAGATAGATATTTAGATAATTTTGGTTTTATTATTTTTAAATTAAAAAATTAATATTAGTTAACATATTTGGAAAAAGTAAATATGAAATAATAAAATAAAATTAGATTATTAAATTGCTTAATTAGTTTTCATTCATCTTATTTTTGATAATGTCTCAAATTTTTAGGATCAGTCCTATAGTATTAATTGCATTTTAAATTTAAGGGCAAATCTACTTATTCTGCTATTTTAATATAAACAGCTCCTTTGTGTATTAATTTTATTGTGCATATGATTCTATAAACTTTATTTTTCCCTAACATTCCTGTTAATAATTTAATTTCATTCTAATTAGTAATTTTGATTTTATCTACCAGTACACAAATTTCTCCCTACTTGAACAAGTTTGATATTTAAACACGCTTGTTTATAACTTTTTCCCTATTTTCTTTACATTATTACCAGAGTTGTTGGTCTTAAGAGTGAAATACTACAACTGGCTTGTATTTTGTCGTAGAATGTATTTGATTTATACTTACTTAAGTAATCTCTAACAGCATCTTTTATTTAAAATGAATCATGTTATTGGAATCGCATCCATAATCGAAGAACAAAAAATGATTTTTTTTAAAAATATTTTTATAATAATTATTAATATCTTTGATGTTTATGTATAATTTTATATAGTAAATTTAATAATTAAATTTCAATTTTCTAAATTGATTAAAAAAGTTATTTTTATTTTATAATAAAGTATTATATAATATGCAATTTTTTGAACATTATGTAGTAATGGCTAAAAAATACTTTATATTCTTTATCAATATTCAAAATTTTTTAAGAGGAGAATTTTATTTATCTTTATAAAATTGGAATTATATTGAAAAGATATACCTGGGGTAGATATTATATTATATGTTATTAGTGGTAGATTTGTAATAAGCCTCTTTTAATACCTTTGTTAAATGCTTCCACGCACCTTAAGCCTTTGGATTGTAAGGTCTAGACGTTAAATGCTCGAGATTTTGGTAATTTTGAACAAGATCGATCATTAGTTAATTCTTGAATTCTAATCCATTGTCTGTTTGAATTATTCTAGGAATCCCAAACTATATTATAAATTTCTTAATTTATTTGATTACTATTTATGCACTCTTATCTTTTATTGGTGTAGCATATGCAAATTTTGAAAAGTGGTCCACAAAACAAATTAAAAAGGGGTATTCGTCATTCAGATGTTTTATGTTTGTTAGATCAATTTATACTCTTTACAGTGGCTTTGTTGAATCAATAGGTTAAAATTCTTTATTTATTATCTTGTCGATATTACTAATTTAAATGCATCCTTGACAGTTTTTAACATACTTTGTTATATCAGTTTCCATTCCATAGTAATTAATGTTGAAAATGTTTTTTATAAAATTAGGTAAAATTTGAAAATTTACATAATAAAACAATTTTATGTTATCTTTATAATTCTAGTCTTTTTATTTAATTTTGTTATTCATGAATGCTTAAAAAAATCTAAGTAAATCTATAGTAATTTGTAAATTTGTGTATTTACACTTATACGGGAACTATATATAACGATATCCAATCGCTTTAATCATTCTTTTTTTTTCTATTTAAATTTATTAGTATTTATATTATAATATATTGATCTATTATGAATATAAATATTTATTATTTTAAAAATACACAAGTACAAGTATTTTACAATTTAATACAATTTCGATTAATTTTACTTAATCAAGAGTTTGATGTACATTATAATGCAATCCTGTTTTATTTTATTATCTATGGCCTTTACTTATTATATCAGCTATTTCATGTATATATGGAAGAACATAAAACTTTTCATCTTATCTATTTTACAAATCTTTAATAACGTAAAATGAATCACTTACATCACTCAATTTTTATTTTGAGTAATGCGGTAAATATAATTTTGCTGTAGTATGCAATTGTAATTTAAGGGCTTTATAAGTATTTCTGTTTTTAGTTCCTTTTTCAGGATTGATTTTGTTTACTGAGTAATCTATAAGGTTTTAATATCTGTTCGCACTTTTTTGAACTAGTTAAATTCTCAAAATTTTCATAAAATAAAAATATTAAATTCAATATTATTAAATAAAGATTAAATATATGATACTTACAATTACGAAAAAAAACTCATACTTTATTAATTTTATATAGCCTATAAAAATAGCTATAATATATTTATAAAAATTGCCTTTATAAGTATACATATTAAACATAATTTTGAAATTATGAGTATATATTTTAAAAGAGTAAATGATTTCATTTTAATCTAAGTTTTACAATTTAAATAGTCAGAACTAAATTTTATCAGTCTCTTTGCTAAATACGCACCATGAAATTACATTACAATATCATTAAGATTGAATGATTAAAAATCTAACATCTATCTTGAACTTAATAAATTGATAATTTTCACTTTCACAAATTTACTTAATTTATAATATATAATTTTTTTTAAAATTTAAATTGTACAATCCAATTTTTTTTTTTACTTTGATATAATATCAATTTTGTTGCTAATTATTATATTTTTACTAAAGAGAAGGATATATTTTATTTTCGGTATGATGAAATTTACTTATTTCATTCTTAAAGTGATCGTAAATAAGTTTTGAATCTAAATCCTTTTTTTAATCTATCTTTAAATCAGTAAACTCTTTAGAGCTAGTAACATCAAGCTATTGAAACTAAATAATCAATTTTTTAATCCATTAATCATTATTAATATTTTCTTCTTGTTTGTTCTTAATTGACAATTCTTATTATTTTTTTAACTAATAATCCTTATCATTCATATCAATAATTGCATTAAAATGATTGTCCCTGTAATTTATTCTTATTATATCTGAATAAATATTCTCATTAATTATTTATATTGGTAACTCTATTGTTTAATTTTTTTTGGCATTAAAAATATGTATCTAAGATTCGTAAATATGACTTAAAGCTTTAAGTTCAATAAAACCTCCCCATTACTTTTCTTGTTTCATGTAATTGAATACTATTAAAAATTTCTATTTGAAAGTTTACATACTGCATCTTCGTACAAGTCCCTATTATTTTCTATATAGCTCATACAAAAATGTCTCAATGCTGAATGCTATTATTCAGGTTACTTTAAAGATGTTAAAATGGCCCTAAATAAACAATTGCCATCACCTTAAACTTGTTTAATTCTCAATGATTCGAGTTCTTTATATTAGTTTGTAGTTTCATTAAATACTTTGTTTTCAATATTAGATATTTATTCTAAAATATCACTATATTGTGATAAACTATCACTTATGTTAGAGTCAGAGCTTTCAGTATCATCTAAAACATCTTTAATAGAAACTTTAGAAATTTAATTAAGTCTTGTATCTATCTAACATTTTTCATTTTATTGAAAATTTTTAGTTGCTAATTATTTATCCTAACTTTTTGCTTTAATTGCGTTTTGTTATTCTAACAATTACGAGTTGCTATTTTTGAAAATATCTTATAATTAAATTACTTATGATTGTTCATTAAAACTGTAATCTTAGTCATTTAAACTTTTGTTTTATTTCTTAACTTTTCTCTAGCTGTTATTTAACAATCTCTGTTTAACACCTGCACTTTAGAATTTCTCTAATGATGTTTCATCAAGTTTCCTTTTCTTGTTATTATTCTTTTTTTTAGCCCCCATTTATTATATATTAATGAAAAACGGGTATAGTAATAAAGATAATAAATTTATAAGTCCTTATTAACTTTTTGTATATTAAAGTAAATTCTTAATATTATAATTTTTTATTAGAATAATAAATTTTAATATTGTAGGAATACATTTGATTTGGAAAAATGAATTTAAATTAAATTAATTAAATATTAAAATCATGGCAGTTATCAAAACCAAATGTGACTTAAAATTCAAAACTAAATGGATTCTACGTTAGATCCCGCAATTTTAACTGGACTTTATTATAGGCAATATTCCTGAATCATCCCAGGAAACGAGATATTTTGATTTTGAGCTAACTCCCAAAAATAGTATAATGGGTTTTCTCGCTTGGGCGATGAGATAAATTCATTATAGCAATAATAGTCATCGTCTCAATTTTATTGCGCTATCCTGATAGTATAATATTGTCATTGTTTGCAGACATTTTCCAAAAACATAACTGAAGGTAATTATTAATTAATTATTTTTAATTTTAATTCATTTTCCCAAATCAAATGAATTCCTACAATATTATTTTATTTTAAATGAATAAAAAAAATATTTATACCTTATATATTTATATAGTATAGTTTAATTTCTTATTAAATACTCAAGTCTTCTAATATTTTAAATTTGTAGCATTATTTAATTAGAATTGCATATAATAAATAAAAACTATTAAAATAAATTAATATCGTGAAAAACAGATATTTTAAAAATTATATTGTTTTATAAATTATGATAAAATTTATAAGAAATTTATAATGAAATCAATTTACAAAGCCATGATGAAATTATTACATAAAATTTCTTTTTTTAACTAAAAATGATATATAAATATCTCAATTGTAACTAACAAATAATCTTAGA
Organism: Oxytricha trifallax; assembly: GCA_000711775.1. NCBI lineage: Eukaryota > Ciliophora > Spirotrichea > Sporadotrichida > Oxytrichidae > Oxytricha > Oxytricha trifallax. Next base: position 4,939 of record ARYC01020464.1, read on the forward strand.
GCAAGTTTTTACATATAAAATATAATATTTTAAATGGGGGTGGGGGGGATCGGGGGGGGGTATGGGAATGGAGGGGGATGGGTACCCCCTGAGGGGGGGATCTCGGTAGTAAACAGATATGAAGTCTTAAATTAATATGACTGATAAATTTTATTAATCTTAATAAGTAATTTTTTATAGAATTTAATCAAATTGAATAAATCTATTTGCTCATTTATATAATTTAGTTTATTTTTACTTTCATATTTATTAGATAATCCGCAGAGGGTCTGCGGATTTATGATTCCGCAGACCCTCTGCGGAAAATAAGAATTATATATATTTTTATATTAAGTATAAAAGCATTCATTTAATTCAAAAACTTTTAAATTGAAATATTAAACTTTGATAATCCGCAGAGGGTCTGCGGAATCATGTATCCGCAGACCCTCTGCGGAATACATAAAATTAATTAATAAATTTTTGGAGTTTTATGATTTAATCTACTTTAAATTTTTGATGATTCCTTATTTTTAATAAAAAAATTAAAACTAAATAAATTTAAATTCAATTCGTTGCTTTATATTGACTATGGCAACTTCTAATAATCTTTAATTATTATTCTAATTCTATTTAATATGAAGTTATATAAATAATTTCAATATTTCTTACAATAAGAACTATCTAAGCATAGAAGTTTTTATAAAAAGTAATTAGTTTCCTAAACTTAAAGAAATTATATTTCGTTAAACTAGTTTATTTAAATTAAATTTCTATAAATGTTAGTTTGTTTTAATAATAAATTGGACCATCTTATATTAACTTTAAATTCTAATTTATGATAAATTGATAAAACTTCTAATTCAAACTCCATTTGTAAAAATTTAATGAATGATACTCATCCTTGCCTTAAAATTAAGTTTATGCATATGAATTAAATATTTAATTTGCTTAAGGCTAATCAATTAAAAGGATATCTAGATAAGTTTGATAATTATCTAATAAAATTTTCAATTAATAAATTATTAATACTTTGCCTTTTTAGGGTTTCATTTATAAATAATATACAGCTCGCTCAAAACATTTAACTTATTGACGTAATGTACATATGACTTTGAAAAATCTAGAAAAAAAATCAAAAAAAGGATTATTTCAATTTGCAATGACTTACGAGGTACTTATTTATAAAAATGAGAATTAATACAACTTTAATCATAATTAAGATAGTAAATCATAATTAAAACGACAAAAAATTTTTTTAAAAATAAGATTAATTTTTCTTTAATCTAAGAAAATTTACATCAGTGTTTATTAAGTTGAGAGCTATCTTAATTTTATGATTTTCAATAATAAGCTATATAAATTCTATTATTTTGCTCTTAAAAAATTATAATTTCAAAATTCTTTTAAAATATTAACTCATGGGGTTTAGTGTAAATCTCTTTACTTGCTATATTAACATATATTTTATTATTTTTTTCATTTTCGATTGTATTATATTTAATATACTCTTAATTCAAGGAATTATTTTATAAAATTTTAAATTATAATTCATCAAGTTGTTAATTTCTCTAAAAAGAAATAAGCAAATAATAAAATAGAGAATAGAATAGAGATTTATCACAAAATATAAAAAAATCAATAAATTATAAGTCTTTCAATTTGAATAAAAATGACAAAAAATTGCACTTTTGTCTTTCTCTTATTAAAGTTTTAAAATCCTTATTAAAACAAGATAAGTATATTTAGAAATTTACATAACAAAACTTATAAGTATTATATAATGATAATGATCAATTTCTATAAGTTTGTGGCATCATAACTCTTTTAAATTATAGCATTATCATGTTTTAACGACTCTTTTAAAGAAGATAAATAAGGATTAAAATATTGAAATGAGATACAATTGTACCTGGATCTTACAATAAGGAGAAATTTATTTAATTGATAAAAATGAATTTAATTCATTAAATTTAAATTTTTTATTGAATTAAATTGTAACTTTTATAAAATTGTTTATCCTAAAAAATTACTCTTTTAAGCTTAAAATTGTTTTTATTAATAATAACGAATCTAAGAAGACATTTTTATTACAAAACTATTATGTTTATCAAATTATTTTACAGAATAATGTCGAAAGAATGAAAATTAAATATATATAAAAAAAACTATAAGATTAAATTTGTGTACGATGTCTCAAAAAGTAATGAAACTTATAAAATAAAATTATAATAAAAATAGCTGCCCACAGGTCAAGAATTTAAAAAAAAAACATTATTCTTATAAAAAAAAATTTTTTAAAATATAATTTGAAAATTTTTAAAAATAAAAGGGGGGATAGAGAGGGTCATATTAATTCTATGAGGGATGAGGGAGGTAAAGGTAGAAGGAAGGTATAGCGATGAGAAGAGAGTAGGAGGAGTAGTGGGTGAAGGGATGTAAAAAGTGTTTAATACCCCCCTAACAATCAAACTAAAAGAAAAAATATTTTTTTCTCTCAATATATGATTAATACTATGTTTTTTTTAAAAAATTGTCATGTCTGAGCCCTTCAAGAATTAAAAGAGCACGAACGTGTATGGAATGTATTAGTTGAGGACTGAGGAGCACGATGAGTTATATTGAGCACAGTTTTGGATAATAGACGATGAGTTATGTTGAGCACAGTTTTGGATAATAGACGATGACTTTATTGAGGTTCTTTGTGTGGATGGATGGAATCCTAAACTTAAAAATAATATAGAAAATTAATATATTTTTTAACGCACTTCAAAACTTTAAATCCTCTTGTGGAAGTATTCCCGATAAGTGCCCAAAACCGCGTGAGAGAAGATTGCTTCCCAGCTATAGAAGTAATTGACCATCCATTCTACGTGAATTTTAAGTCAGATTGAAGAAATCTGTCCTCATTAAAAAGTTAGGATCCAAAGAATTCAAGTGCCGCCAATTTACTATACTTTTTAATGAATTATTTTGTCATGTCTCCGCACATTCAAAACCCCAAAACCCCTTAGTGAGGTTTATAAGTGCTTTGATTTTTAGGGTTTAGTTGGGGTCTTATTGGGTTAGTAGACAAAATGCAGGTTTTATGTGAATTTAATGAATATTTAATGAGTAATAGTGTTATTAATTCAAACAAATTTTATCTGTTTATCTTTAATGTATCTTTTGAACTATGCTCTCTCTAATGGCTCAAGGATATCATCTAATGTTTATCGAGGATAGTTTGGAGCTCTCACGATTATCATCTCTACTATGCTTTTAATTTCTTTGCAGACATCTTCTTACTTTATGTGTTTCTAAGCCAAACTTATTGATTGCTTTTCATGTTTAGTACCAAAGTAAGACATACTTTCCATATCACTTTCTAATATTATTGCAGCTACTGCCCAAACATCCCATTAGACAGAACCATTTGTCCACTTCTCTCTTATTGGGAAGTATCCGGGAGTCCCAAGTACCTATGCTAAAGTAACGATTTCTTATCTTAAAGCTCTATTGAAATCGATTACAACTACTTCTAATGGGCAGAGATTCAGCATTACATTTTCAGGCTTCAAATCTCTATGAACATACCCAAGGTCATGCAACTCCTTGACACCCTTTATCATATCTGAAAGTATATCGTTTAAATCATCGGGGTATCGATTATGATAGAGATAGTCTCTCAGTGTCATTTCAAATTTCTTGAGTCTTAGTGCGATAAAACCATAGCTTAATATGACACCATCTAACTTAAGCAAATTCTTGCAATCTTTTCTTTGGGCCTCTCTAAGAACCATGTATTCATTAGCAAACTCGTTCTAATACTGTTGGTTCTTAAGAAGATAACTGAAAGGATACACCTTGTATGCATACTCATCAACTACTATAAGCTTTGCTTTTGCAGGGACGTTTATATTTAAGTAGTTTTCAATACAAGTGCTGAAATCAACTGCGTTTAATGCTGGTATATTCATAGCTTTCGCTTAGAAGCATGCTGAAATTGTATTGCCTACTGGTTGGTTCATCGATTCAAATCGCTTCTGCGTCTTGTGTTTCTCCTGCTGCTCTCTCTATTATTCAAGAGTATTAGATTTTCTTTTAGCTGGTACTAGTTTTTTAGTCTCTTAATCTTCAATCAAGAACTCGCTGAGGTGATGCTTTTGCATATGCCTTTTAACTTTAGCTGAGTGAGTATATGATTTCATGCATGTCGTGCACTAATACCTACCATCTACCTTTTCATGCTTGAAATAGATCTTGGCTTTGCCAGAGTGTACCTCTTTAAGGTGTCTCTTCAAGCTTTGTTCAGTTGAGAAAAGATTCTAGCAGTCTTCGCATTGATGTGTTTTTATCTTTTCGATTGGTTGCTGTTCTTTTAGCTTTTCAACATAATCAATTTAAGTTTAAACTCCTACCTCCGCACTCTCCTTCTGGTTTAATACTTCTATGATAAAAATCTCTGATTAAAATTTAAGAGCTCTTAGCTCTACCTGCCTCTCAACATAAATAATTTCTGGCTTTTTAATTTAGCCAAAGCTTAGCTATGATTATCCTGTTCCAAGAGAGATTGCTTTACGATTTAAATTAGCCGCCATGTTTAAATTCAAATTTAAATTTCTATTACAAAGCACTAATAACCTAACTAGTTATAGTTACTCTGTATAATACCTTCCATAGCAACAATAATGGTTGATTTTGAGGTGCAAGAGACCATATTTATACTTACTTTAAAACTATAAATTTTCTAATTTTATACTTAATATTCTTAATTTTGGTACCAACTAAGAAAAAATTCAGGTTAGTACTGGTACCAATTAGGTTTTGAACCATTTTGGAATTTTTCCATTATAATCTCATTAGTTTAAAACTATGTACTTATTAAGTTTTGGTACTATTAAATTGGTTCCAATTAAAATTAAACGGATTTAGTACCAGTACTAATTAAAATAAAACAAATTTAGTACTAATTTAATGGAACTAAATTGATAAAAATGGGGCTCAATCTCTGCAGTTTGTTACAGCCTCTGCAAACTTTCTCCACGTATCTTTGCAGAATTGACCTTCTATAAGATGCCCACATTTAATAGTAAGATTATATACAATAGGATCCAGAATTCTATAAATTATAATTTGAAATTCATTTATAGGAAGAGGAACAAAGATGGAATTATTCAATGATCAAATGAAAAGAGTCGAGGTTCAAGAAATGATCTCAAGATTCAGAAGTAAGGAAAATCTCTATCGATACCTAACTTTACATGGTAAGATAACTTGATGACTATTAACATATTATACAGTTGGTTTATTCCTTCCAACGATGGAAGGTACCAAAATTTCATTTTTAAAAGCAATACTTTGTGAGGAGAAGAAAGCTTTTAAAAATTAAGAGATTAAACTAATAGAAATTCCCAACTACCCTGAGATTTCAGTTTATGAGGAAGTGATAGTTTACATTCCTACCAAGAAACAACTCTCTAATAAACTACCAAAGAGGAACTTTTTCTTTGGTTTTCTTGGTAAAATAAAAGAGGAGTATCTCAGAGAAATAATTGAAGATTCACATAAGAAACGATATTCTATCTCTCCTGAAGACTAGAAGAAGCAAGGCATTCTAATAAGCTCAGCTTGGCTAGAGGAACTTAAGAAGCATCCTTATCTTCAAGTAAGCTTTGACAAATAACTTCGTAGGAAAATCTGGCACTGGTATATATCTTATGAAAGAGCATGCTAAGGTACATAGAGATAGAAAACAACAGACAGTTCATTAAGGTAGCAAGAGACTTTATAAAGATGTTTAAAAGCCAAAAGATATGAAAATAGATGCAGGAGATGGCAGTAAGAGAAGAAACTTAGGGCCTATCAAGCCTTAAGAAGAAGAAAAGAAAAGAAGCCTAATCCTTTTAAGGGTCCATTTAATATGTGAACTATTTCATTCATTTAAGTCTAATACTTATTAATAAACATTCATTCTTCCTTTCCTGGCACATATCGTAGTCTAATCTTTATTCACTCTCTAGCAACTAATTTGTATTAAGTCTACTCTATCAATTGGTAAATCATGCATTAGATGATACAGCAGTAGCTTCTTGTAGTAAGTCTTGATTTAACTCCAGTAAATTTAATTCCATTAAATTATGGGCTTTAAGGAACGTTGTATACAGGAGTTATGTTAAACTCTTCATAAGCTTTCTTAGACTCATTAGTCTTATGAACTGATAAGTTATCAACAAAAAAGATGATTTCTTAGTTGCTGTACTTCTCTCTGAGCTTTTGCAAAACTCAATATACTGCTCTCGCTTAATAGAGCGAGGATAAATGACATAAGCTTCTAGACCATAATCTTCATCAATACCAGCTAAAATTGCGTGAATGGCAACTTGACTTTTTAATCATATACTTCTATATTATCATACTTTTTATAACAGGACTTATTAATAAAAGTGTTGAATGTAAACACTGCTTCATCAGCGTGTATAAACTTGATGTTATTAGTAATAGCTCTCTGCATTAAATCATATATAAAGTTTAAATAATTACTATAAATGGCACTGTAAAAGCAATCACTCTCTTCACTCGGTTGACAGTCTTGAAAGTAATGCCATTTCTTCTATAAATATTAGCAATAGTCTAAAGAGAGATAAGCATGTCAGGAAACTTGCGATGAAACATGACAGCTCGTTAGTCAAAAGGAAAGTGAGCCCAATACTTTAAAGCTTAGAGTCACAGAGGTAGTCAATATGGGTCTGAGTGAACATTTATTTTCTAACTGGATGTTTTCAAGAACCAGAATTAAAATGCTAAACAGCTAACATGCAATGATACCTAACAGTTGAGGCACTCTTGCGTAGGAGTCTTGCTATGGCTGTATAATTCAGCACTGGTTTGACTTAATCTATAAAACCCCATAGATCAATTAAGAAGCGAGGATTGGAGTTAAGAACAATTAGATTAAAAATTAATTATAATTGGCTAATAATATAAATAATTAGACTAAAATCAAATTGACACACCCTGATTGGATTATTTTATTAGGACAATTAATCGAACCAATAGTTTTAATAATTA
>ARYC01020465.1:0-17463 GCA_000711775.1 Oxytricha trifallax
TAATGATATGCTTAATTAATTGAACATATAAACACTCTATATGCGCATCTTCTCAAACAAATAAATTGTAAAAAAAGAGAATTTGAAAAGCAGAAATATCTTTATAGATTAATGAATTAGTGTTTTTGAGTGCTTGAGTGTGCCTGAGTTTAATATTAATTTAAGAAGATATAAAAAAAGAAATGTCTGAATCTTACGAAAAGGTGAAACGTGATTAGGACAAGCTTCCTGATAACGAAATTAGAGTCAGAGGAGATGTTAGAATTGGCAGATACCTCCGCAGAGCCAACGACCTCTTGACTGGCAAGGTTGAGGGTCAAGACTCAGTTGTCATTAAGGGTATGGCTAAGGCAATGTAAAGCGCAGTGGCACTTGCTGAATTGATTAAACATAGAGTCAAGGGAATACATTCATAAACTGAAATTGAGGTTTCTACTTTGATTGATGAATTTGAGCCATTGTATGAGGGACTTGATGTACTCAAGTTTGAGAGATAAGTCACCATGATTTTATTGGAGTTTAAGATAAAGAAAATTTTAGCTAATGATTCAACTTAATCTCAGTAATCTTAGTTTATATAAAAGCTATGATGGTCATCACTTTGACAAAAAGTCCAAAGGACACAACTCACTACGGTTATCAAGAGCCAATTCCTGAAAGTGAGGTTTCTGCATTTGAGGAGAGACAACCAGGTGAAGGTAGACCAGAGAAATAATACAGAGCAAGAAGCAGTTCAAGAGGACCCACTGGAGACAGAGGTGACAGAGTTGACAGAGGTGGCAGAGGCGGCAGAGGTGGCCAAAGAGGTGGACTCGCCAGAGGCTTTAGAGGTGGAAGAGGAGGCTTCCGTGGTGGTGAAAGAGGTACTCAAAGAGGTGGCTAAAGAGGAGGCTACAGATCCAGAGATGAAGGTGGTGATGATAGAAGAGAAGGTGGAGCTGCTGGTTATGGAGAAAGAAGACCACAACAAAATCCCTAAATACCATTTAATTAAGGTTGTCAATTTCTTTTTCTCTGTAATTATTAGCGATTCTATGAATAGAGATAATGGATATGGTGGTATAGCTATTACTTCTAGTTTCTTATATTAGTTAGCCATTTATATGTTATAACAGAAGACCTTATGACAACCAAGGAAGAAGTTATGGCGAAGACACTAGATCTTATGGTGGAGAGGGTCAAAGAAGATACTAAGGTGATAAATACCAAGGTGAAGGTCAAAGAAGACCATATGGCGACTACCAAAGAAGAGAAAAAAGACCAATATCAAACTACAGAGAACAGAGACAAGGTGCTGATATAGACACCTATGATAGACCACCAAGAAGAGAAAATCAAGGTGGTGATAGAGATAGATACAGAAACAGATCGGGCCCCAGATAAGAAGGTGCCTAAGATGAACCAAGAAGAGGTAGCTTCAGAGGAGACAGAGGTGGCCAAAGAGGAGGCTTCAGAGGTGACAGAGGTGGACAAAGAGGTGGATTCAGAGGTGATAGAGACACTCAAAGAGGTGGAAACTACAGAGGAGAAAATAGAGGTGGCCAAAGAGGTGGTTACTCCAGAGATGACGATAGATATTGAGAAGTTCATTTGCTTTGAAAAAATTTAAATTGATGCAGTGGAGTCTTAGAATTGGCATTATGAATCAATATTAAATTCTTATAAATCAGTACCATCCAGATTTATTTTCGAATCTCGAATATAAAAGCTTTCTATTAACTGATATGCTTAAAGTTGTAATGATCACACATGCAATTCTTTGAATCATCAGTTCAGTCTGAGATTATTCAACTTAATCTTGTCTTCGCATATTTTAAACATCATTCGACAGTTCTATAAGACAAAAAAGATTAAAAATTTGATAGATCATACAAACTATGGACAGCCATATAACCGCTCCAAGGTATAAGAATTCTGATAATACAAATAAGTAAAATACTCCATAGTTCCTATAATAATTAAAACAATTAAACTTTGATTACCTTCTTCCCACACAGTTATTTATCCAGGGGCAGTGATGATCGAATCTATCGACACATTAATTGCAGACATTACAGTGTCTACTTCTTGGTGTTCTGATAACTTCACATTCTGGACAGAGACAATTTGGCTCCAATGAATCTAGTAAGTATTCAAGGTCAATAAAAATAAAAATTTATAATACTAATTTTTAATGATTTATGATACCAAGCCTTCATTTATTATTAAAATATTCAAAGCTGATCTTTTCCTCTTAATCTGAATGATTTCTTTAAAACCCAGGATCTCTTAGCCAAGCTAAAACCCAAAGCAGCATAGTCATTCCAAAAAGTGACTCCACTACATACTCCAAGTACTTTTGACTGTCTTGAAGTGTAGGAAACATCAAGAAATAGATAAGGGCAAAACTTGATGACATGATCAAAAAGAAGAAATATAGTGTTCCACGAGACTAGTTTTACTTTTTGAAAGCTGTTCTTAACATCAGACATTCTGAAAACGAACTAGTTTGATCTTCCTAAAAGTTGTGATTTGTTTAAATATGAATTAAACTAATACTTACGAGGAGAACTTTTATAATTAGTAAGTTATACCAATTATTATTTTAAAAAAATACATGAATAAATGATATCTCTGCGATGATTTATTGATTATTATTTGTATCTCTATAATCTCTGAGTAAGTCAATAGGCTTATTGTCCTATTTATCAGTAATATTTTTATCTGCTCCCTTGATAAGCAGCTGTTTGATAGCCTTGGTTGATCTTAAATCCTCACTCGATTTTACAGCCAGATGTAGGGGAGTCAGACCTTTGGAGTCTTGAGCATTTAAATCTGGGTTCCAAGCTACTAAATAACTTAAGGCAAGCTCAGCTCCTGAAAAAGCTGCCCAATGAAGAGCAGTAGACCTTCTCTTATCTCTAGAGTCCACATCTAAACCAACCTATCTGAAATAGTACAAGGAAGCAGGTTAATCTCCCTAAGCAGCCACATGTAACATATTTATGCCTTGCTTATTAGTTAGGGTAGGATCAGCTCCGTAGTTCATTAAGTACCTTATAAGCGGAATATTTCCATGGAATGAAGCAAAATGTAAAGCTGAAAATCCTTCTTCTCCCTTCGAAGAACTGTTGATCCATTACTTTAAGCAATCGTTTTGATTGTATAATAACTTCTACTATTAAAGCTCTTCCTGATTTCTATCTCTTGCACTATTTAAAGCTGTGCTTACACCCTCTCCCTCTTCCTGTATTGGACCATTTTCTTTTAGAACGAATTCACACAAGGCTTTACATATTGATCCCTAATTTTTGTAAGCAGCAAAGTGCAATGGTGTGTATCCCTATCTATCATATATCGATGTGATATCAAATCTCTCCTTTGAAGTTTGTAAATGTGCCAATAGATCATTGACGTTACCTCTCTAAATCAATTTATAGACTAATTTCTCATCTCTACGCTCATCTAACTTTGAATCAAAAGTTTCCAGTTAGAGCTTAGCAGTGGGAATTCTGTAGTTCTCGATAGATCTATGAGTTTAGTTGTTTGCTTGGTATTCTGAGTTTGAGGGAGGAAGAAACTCAATCACACTGACGCTATTTCTTTCGAATATAAAATAATGACTAGCCATATCTAAACATAATAAGAATAGTTAAACTATTTTTATAATTTATTGAATATTGCTAGTTGAGAATCGTTGAGTAAGGGCTCTTTTATATTTCGATCCATTATTATGATTAAAGATATATAAATAATTTAAAATGAAATTTCTAATTTATTTTAGGATCTGATCTTTTAAAATGTCTCAGAATTCAAAGCTGTTGCTGTTATAAAAATATTTTTTTAAGAATATCAGTAATTAATTTATTTCGTTTTCATTATTCATTCAGTTTTTCTAATCATTGTAATTAAATGTCTGGCTCTACACTTAGTCAAATTATTGATACTAGAGCATTTAAAATAGAAATCAGGGTGCTCTGGAAATTTATTTTTCTCTTCTGGTAGAGATTAATCTGTATGAAAAAGATAGACTACTCTGCCGCCTGGTCTCAAAAGCTTTGATGCTTGATCAAGTAAATCGAAGTACAGTTTTTGCACATCGTATTGTTTCATCATACTATAGTGAATGTACTCCTCGTCTTCCTCCTGCTCGTCCAAATCTTACTAGTCATTCTTTTCTACTGTGTCATTTTAAACTTGACTTTAAGCATTCTTAGCATCCTCTTCGCGTAGCTTTTTGTTTGAATATCTCTCCATCTTTTTATCTCTTACACCAATCTACTAGGACTTAGCTCTCACTCCATAGGGAGGGTCACAAATAATTGAATCAAAGAAGGGTGTGTGCACTTTCATTTATTGGGACATACTTGCCACATCCATTATTACTATTTCAGGTCTTCTGAATCCATAGAAATCAAAGTTTGTGAAAATATTGACTTCTTTGTTTGCTTTCTTGTCAAAACGCTTATCTGCGTTTTGGTTTAATCTACCTACTGCAGTTCCATGAACTACTCTGTAATCCAGATCAGTTCCATATTAGAAACACTTGAAATATGAACAAGCAAGTGCTATACTACCAGTGCCCACAAATGGATCAAACACAAAGTCATTTTCTTTCACTTAACCTTAATTAGCCATTAAAAACGCTAGCTGAACTTCAGTAGATGTAGGCCCTAGGTAGGGTCGTGACCTTAACTTGTAGTGATGATAGAAAGTTTCTTTATCTTTTCTATTCGATTGGATTTAAATGCCGAAATGAACTCTGCCAGTGAGGGAATTCTCTATTATTTTCATAACTTGATCTGGACGTCTCAAATTCACTTTTGCTAAATAGGGCAAGAAGGCAAGCTTTTCTATTATTTCTACTTATTTAGGGCATATTATCATTATCGCACTTTAAAATTAAAACTTAAATGTTTTCTTATTAAATTAAAAAATTCATAATTGATTTTATGTTACTTGGTTATGAATAATATCATATCATAATACATTTTATAGTTAATTATTGTAATTTTTAATTAATAAATTTCATTTAATCGATCAAATTATCTATTTTAATCTCAAATTATCAGTAAAAATTTTAATTTATTTCTCATAATCAATAATTTTTGAGGGGATTTTCCTCCTTATACTTTTTACTTTTACTAGATTGTTTAGCCTAAATTTTCAACATCTATTCTCATAGTTTTTTCCCCTTCAAAATATGGCCTCAAAAATTCAATATCAATACTGAAAAATAGGTTTAAGTTAATTTATTAATCTTAAATTTACTTGAAAACACTAATATTAATCAATATTTTTAAAGGGATAGGATAACTCACTTAAAATTTAATACAATCATACAATTGATAATATTTATTCAAAGAATTATATATTTTCTACTTATATTTTATATAAAATTTTTAAGTGATAAGTTATCAAAAGTTTTCCTTCATTTTATAATGATTAAATATAATATAATAGATTCAAAGTATAGAAATAACTAATGCATAAATTAAACAATATTACCCCCAATATTCTTATGCATATCCTCATGACCATCTCCAGCAGCAAACTCCAAGAGAATTTCTTGAATCATAACAGACCTCTTGACAATATTTTTAGCGATTTCTTCACTTGGCAAGTACACATAAATCATGGGATCAATGTCTATGTTGATAACTTTCTCTGGGTACACATATAACTCTTAAGTTTTTACACCAAACATCTCAGCCAAAGCCTCTAGTTCATTTTTAGCGAAATCTATGTATTTCTGTTTCTTGATGAAGTGAACTACGTAGATTCGTGATTAGGGATCTGATTTTAGTTAGCAGTTTTACTATGATTGGGTAGTTTCCATTATTAAATGCGAAATTTTATAGTAGTATTTAGTGATATAGTATTAATAATTAAGAGATTATACAATCAATTACATTTTATTTAAGTTTTACAGCTAATCACAGAAAGAATATTGAAATGTTTGTTTTTAATAAATGTAAAATTAAAAGACAAAAATAATACAGTCGTAAAACAAATTCAAAAAAAATTAGTAAGAGAACATTTCAAGTTGTTCAGTTTTTATTGCATTAAAAATAATGATTTATCTAGCGGAAAACATGAAGATAACAGAAGAGAGAAGAGAAGAGGAGTGGAAAAAATAACTAAATATTAATGAATTTCCCAACCTGAGGAATGGATATAGAATTACTCAAATTAATTATTGTAGAAATACATTCAAAATTGGGAAATTATAATTAATTAAATTAAAATTAAATCAAATTAGTGGCAGTTTAAGTTGACTAATTTAAACAATTTTGGGCTCATTCGATAGAGAATTAAAAATTAGTTGGACTTTACTATTGGCGGTACAATTTTATCGCATCCCTGGAACGAGATTACTTCACTTTAATGTGAGGGAATAATTTAATGAATTTATAAGTGAATAATTAAAGTGAAGTTATCTCGCTCCAACTATGCGATAAAATAGTACAGCCAATAGTAAAGTCCAACTAATTTTTAATTCTCTATCGAATGAGCCCAAAATTGTTTAAATTGGCAACTTAAACTGCCACTAATTTAATTTAATTTTAATTTAATTAATTATAATTTCCCAATTTTGAATGTATTTCTACAAAAATAATTGCAATAGACACAAATTTTCATATCTATGAGAATTAACAATTTTTAAAGAATATTAATTATATCTGATTTATAGGGAATTTTAAGCACAGATGATAGCTCAAATGAAAACTTTCTGAATAGATTACTTTACTCAGAAGACATTGACATCAGTGATTTTGATCAGAAATCAATAATCTGTCTACAACAGCACATTTAATCACTAGATTAACAGTAACTGCTTGGTAAGATTATTAGCATTGACATAAAACTGAGTAAAAATACTTAATAAGTCAACAGCACCAAAATATTGGTGAAATTTGTATAAATACTTCACATATTCTCATGCACAATACTTACTAAAATCTGTAGATATGAGTCAAAAGATCTTAGAGAGCTAGCAAAAGAAATAAAACGAGGTTATTCACTTAAAACTGTCAAAAATATTCAACAATAGAGAACTGAACATCAAAAATACGTTAAGAGCGAGTATAGTTAAATGGAAACATAAAATTAAAGGAATTAACCAATCTGAGATATAAGACAATTTAAAGGGTTAAATTGATTAACTCAGGAAGGAGATTGAAATGGAAAGGGAAGAGCGAGAGTAGTATCAAAAGGTAAGTTTATGTTTAATAATGATAATATAAGCATATAAATAACTAAATCTTTCTATCATTCTAAAAGGCATTTAATTATTGACAATTCAAATCTTTTTGGAAAATAAATCGTGGTTTTGGGGTTACTCTTAATTAATCTCAAACACACATTTATAATTTTAGCACTAAAAAGTTTCCTTTATTTTTTAATTAACTACTTTCATCATGGTCCCAATAAATATTTAGTTTATCAACCTAACTTGTACCATCTAACTAACACAATTTTAATTATAGAAACTCCAAGCTAGAAATCAAGCTCAAAAGAGCAGCTAAATTCTAGACTACACCCAAAACTCTCTAAAAGATTCTCAACTTTAAACGAGTCAGCAATGAACTTTGCAATTTGCCCAAACCCCCTTAACAAAACCAGTGAGCAGCTATCAACCAATGATTCTAGACTACTCTCAAGCACCAATGAAGCAATAGGTGTAGGGAGTCAGCAATAATAACTTGATTTATGTCACTTATTAAAAATTTACAGGATAATTCTTATTTGAAGTAGTCACATGCCAATTTAGTAGATAGTTAAAACAATCATTTATGTAGTTATTGTAGGATAATAATTACTCTTAAATATTTTAATTATGTAAGTCTAAGCTTACAAAACAATAAAAATATTCTTAAGTTTGGAGATTTAATTTACATGATTATACAATACTAGCAGATATCTCAAACATAACAATACTAAGATAATATGTCAAATCTATAGTAGTAGCAATAATAGCATTTCCATCATATGTACAATTAATCAAATAGTTCAAAAACTGAATTCGACCATATGAGCAGCATGACACATAGACAGAGTAAAAGCAATGCACAATAAATGAATTAATTAACTGATTCGATAGCTAACTTACTTTTATTAAAAACTACTTTTATCCAAAATTTACATCATCAACACATTATGCAATAAGATATCCAAGAATAAAATTAGCAAGATTTAACAGATCAAAACATCAGCACATTGAGCTGAATTAATTAAAAACCAAATCTATCATGAATATACAAGCATCGAAATTTCCGACCTAAAAGCAAATATAACAGCCCCAGAAGTAGTCTCAACAAATCAAGCCTTTGGGTGAAAATCATAGATTCTCTAATGAAAGAATAGAGACACCTGGCAGTGACAATGATTAGTATCAAAATGAAGATTTGCATTATGTGGATGAGAGAAATGTAGGAGATAACCTTGACACCTTACAAAACTAAATTAATGCAAGTTTAAGAGAGAAATCGCCTAGTTAGTGTTTAGTTCAGCAACTTCAAAAGCAATCTAGAGAGGATAGAATTAAATACTTTTATAATTATGATCATTAAATTTACCAATATTTTAGTTATAGAATGAGATTTATACTGGAGAAAGTCATCTAGGAGAAGTTTTAAGGAAAAACTCCAGATCATATAAGTCCCACAAAGCACAGAAAATTAGAGCATTTAGTTAGTTTTATCAATAAAATCAATGAAGAAACTAATGAATGTACTTTCCACCCATAAATCAACCCCAAAACCAGGAATATTATAAATTAACTATTTATATAAACAATTTTATTCAAAACTTGACAATTCGCTATAAGATTTTTATTAAATAATAAATTGACTCAAGATAATGGATAGGGTTCATTAAAACCAATTGTAAAAATAGAGGGCATAGGAAATATTTAAAAGACTACATAAGGAAAGTGAGATGAAACAGTACAATTTTTGTAGATATTGAGAAATCAAGGATAATAATGAAGTGATAGAATGCACTTTTTCACCAAAGAATAATTCAATATCAATTTAAAATAAGTAAAGCCATTTTTTATGCTGTGTTATTTTTAATTGATAATTACGCAACAAATAATATTGTGTTGTTTATAAAAAACACTAATAATTCACCCAAATCCGAGGGCAATAACTTCTCACCGTCTTTTTCCATAAACATACTTCATTCTATATAAAATAGTATTATTAGTTTATTTGATAAGAATATTTGCTAAACTATTTCAATAATTACATATAACATACTTTTTATATATAAAAATAAGTAATTTATTATAATTTTTTATTACAAAGAAATCCAAGAAAGAAACGATAAACTTTCAAAGAAAGAGGCAGAGAAATAAGATAAGTTCAGGAAAGACTATATTCTCAAGCCTGAAAGAGTTAAGACTTAGAAACTGGATAATTTCTTGGTAAAATCTCCACATAACATGGAAAATAATGAGTAATCAGATGATATGTTTAATTATAATGATTTATTACAATAATTTAATAAAATAAATTGCACTTATTCCCCCCTTTATTACCTTTTTAAAAGGAATATTATGATTAATAACTATAGTAAAAAAGACTATAGGGAATTAAATTGTTTCACATAATAATTAATGTATGAAAGACTATACAGAAACCACTATGAGAAAGAAGAAAAACTAGAAATGAAGCGCCACATGAAAGCTTAACAAAAAATCTAAATGATAAACACCACAATACCAATATATCGAAATCAGGAAGGAGAATAGACAACTTTTGACTGCGAAACTTATCAAATCATTAATAAATTAACTCATTTTACCCTCAATCTACTAAAAATTCTCAGTTATTTAACTATAGAAACGATAATCAAAAGATTCTCTTACCACAAAGCCACAGTACATTTACTAAACTAAAAATGAATCCTATAACTTTTCATGAAATTTATGAAGTAATTAATGCATTTAACCAATCTAAAATTTTGACTTTAAGTATTAGATTTGATAAGTTTATTAGTAATAGCAAGAGACATCTGCCTCATTTCTCATCAACAATAAGTTTCCAATCAAATCTAAGAAATGAATCAGCTACTATGCAATCATAGAATAATTAAAGCAAATCTAAGAATCTCAATAGTTAGGGCTTATCCTAATCTATCTCACAGACACCAGATGCTTTCAACAGACTTTATTAAAATGCCTAGTAAAGTTCATATATTTTCTATATTCCATAGATATATTCTATATTCTAAAGTTTCATTCAAAGTGTTCTACTATGATAAATCAATTTAACCTGAATTTAATTTGCTTACTTTTAGAATAATATATAAATAGTTCAAAAAGGAAGGAAAAACTTCGACATACCATTGACTAAGAAATTGGCATGAGTTTCTCCCCTATAATATTCAAACCTTCGAGTAAAGTAGCTCAACCAATCCCATAGTCGACTGTTGTAGATAGAAATGAATAATTCATGAAGAATAAATTTCTTAAAATATAGATGAGAGAAGAGTAGAAGTATAAGGAGTGCAGCTTCGAACCTAATTTAATTGTTAAAACTCTAATAAAAGTATGTGGGGTCACTGAATAAGTAAAATCATTACTTTATCAGCAATATATAAATCGTCATTTAATGATAGATTATTGTTGATTTTCATTTATTCATACCCTTATTAAAAGTCAATGAAATCAAGAGTGATGTAAAGCATAAACCTGCATTAACAAAAGCTTTAAAATGGCTTTTACGCAGGAAATTAAAGTCGATGTGACATTAGTGAAATCAGCCTCAATGATAATAGATATAGTTATAATAGTTAAATCTAAAGAAAGCAATCTGTTAGATAAATATTTGTTTATAATTTCTCATAATTTTTATCAATAAAAATAACATATTTTGATGTGGATAGTCGATGAATTTGCAAGCTGCGTATTAAAGTCAATTTCACTTAAATAATATGATTCAAGATGATTATAAAGACAGATAGAGAGTAGAAAATGAATAAAAAATGAAGTCTTAATTTTTGAAAATAAGGAATAAAGGGGTGTGAAATGAAAAGTGATGTAACTAGATTATTTTTAAATGTATCATTTTTCTCAGTAAAATCATAACTTATATACTAAAACATTGTAATCTTATCTATGTACAAATCTATTTCTCTGGCCATATATCAATTTTTGGAGAGTGTATAATCATTGATTATTTATGCTCATTCTTTATCTTAATTATCCTAAAAATCTTATAAATTCATGCGTATTCTTTCCAGATTATCTCTAGTCAATATCTAATTCTCTACTATTAAATCTTGGGTTGATTCTTATGTAAATTTTTAAAGGTTCTCCCTCTGAAGCAGTTAGACTAGGCCTACATATCGAGCAGTTTGCAATTAATTAGTTCAAGTTGTTCTTTACAAAAGTCTTAAAATTACTTTTCTCCAATGTTTTGGGTATATTAATTAGATTTATGTAAAAAATATAATTGTAAATTTATGATTTAGAGTTGATTTAATTCAAAAATGTCTGAATAAATTCATAGTGTTTTAGTTAATAAGTTTTATAAAAAGATTATAAAATATGGTATTAAATTTAGCCTACCTCTTTGAATCCCTATATAAATACCCATATTCTTTGTTAATAAATTATTTAAAATATTAATTTAAACCAGATGAACCAAAACCTATAATCTTCCTCATCTTACAACCACCTGTAAGAAAGAGAATACATGTCAAACATCTCAGAGTCTTTTCAAAGAGCAGAGGAAGAAACTCAAAAAGCAGAACAAATGCTTGCAAAATGGAGAAGAGATCACTCCTAAACATAGTAAAATATAGATGTGAGAGAAAGCAAGGATAGTTATACAAGAGATAAATAATAGAGCAATAGAAATCAATTAAAATAGTCAAGAAATTAAGAAAGTCAGAGGATTTGTAATCAGCAGTAATAATCGTAAAGATCTTAAGAAAGGAAGAGCTTTGACAATAGGGAAAACTATTTGTAAAATAACTTTGAGTATAATTAAGGCAGAGAATAAACTTAGAATCACTAAATACTTGAAGAAGTCTAATCAAGATAGAAAAGACCGAGTAGTGGCATGTTTCACAATCAAATGCTGTAGCAATACTTAAAGCCAAACATAGAAGACTACGGAAGTCTACAAAACTAAGATACTTTCGATTAAAAAGAACAACAAAGAAGCAGGTAACTACACCTTAAATCTTAAATTCAACTTCTTAATATGTATCTTTTGAAAACAGGCAACAATAATATAGACCAACAGATGTTTATGATAATAGTTATAGAACAGTGAACTCAAATTACAAGTAGTAACCTTTGAGTATCCTTAAGCATCAAACTCTTTAAGATTACAATGAATACGAATCTAGATTGTTGGATAATGATGAAAATGATAACTCTTTGAATATTATTAAACCATAACCCATTTAAATAACTTAAGAGTACTAAAAGCTCAACCCAGTAATTCATTCTCTATCTTTACATACAAATAATGCAAACAACCATTCAATTATATCTTAGAACTAAATCATTAGCAAACATTAGCATTCTTTAGCAGTAAACGATTCTATTCTTACACAAGGTTTTGGTCTTACTCGTACCCCTTCCAATTAGAGTTAAATCTTTCAAAATCCTATAAACCTCAAAAGAGAGAATAATTAACATTAAAATCACTTAAACAGCATAAATAACACATTTATAAATGTTGATTGAGAGTCAGAGATTCATCATATTTTTGAAATAAAGTGAATTGAAATTATAAATTAATCAAATATATTAAAAAATAAAAAAAATGACTGATCAGAAACCTCTGTGTCATTCAACATAAATGTAAGTTACAAAAAAAATATTTAACTTTTTATTATTACAGGGGTTGCACATGGTAAGACTGAAGACGTCAACGAAGAGGAACTTCAAGAAACCACACAGAGAAGGGCAATAGTATATGAATCTAAGTGATGAAGATGAGAAACAAAGATGAAACTTTTTAAGATTTACTAATTCTATTACTACTATTACTATTACTTTTAGCACTAATTCATTTTAATTTAAATTTCAGCTTATTTCAAAAAATTATGATTATTAAGTTAGACAAGTACTAAAAGCAACTCTTAAAGTCAAAAAAAGATGAATTTGAAAAGTGATTGCAAAAGGTCTAGCATTAAGCTCAGAGAGATGCAGAAAAGAAACTCAAAAATTAAATTAACGAAATGAAGTAAAAACTTGAATATCATGAGGAGCTTGAGCTTAAAGTAGTAAAAGCCAAAGCCTAAAATGATAAATTTTAGAAAGACCCTGAGCATTATGTTAAAAAGCGTAAAAAGTATGAAATGAAATGTTAGATTTAAGAGGATCAACTGAAATTGGTGCAGAAAAAACTCGATGACTTATAGGAGCGACAAAATTTAGAAAAGGAAAATGTCAAATTAATGACGAAATACGAGATTGAAAGCGAATCAAGAAAAACAATCAATGAAATGACTATTATTCTTATAACAATCTATATTGAAAAATTTGATTATTGTAATAAAAAATCTTAGGACAACGTTATTGAATGTGAAAATCAAATTTAAAACAATAAAACAAGCAAATCTAGGATCATGTTTATGAGTTAGAGAAGGAAAATTCTGAGAAATAAACTAAACTTAATGATTTGCTATTAAATGAGAAACAGATTGGTGATAATTATGAATCTTTGAATAGAAAATTTGATTTGATTGTCAAAGAAAAAGAAAATCTTGAAGCTAATAAGTTTTAAGAAACTGCATAGTTTAAGGATCTTGCCTCTAAAGAAGTATAAGCTTGTAAAAAACTGTGAAAATGGCGCATTCAAATGTAAGACTTATCTGAACGTTACCATGCAATGATAAAGAATATGAATAGTGAACTGGAATAGTTGCATGTTGACACTAGATAATAAATTCACAACTCTCAAAGAGAAATTCATCAAACACTTATTGGTAAGCTGAGGAATTACTTAGAGATTATTAAGCATAGGCCAGTTGAGTAAAATGTAGCAAACCTGAAATAAAAAACAACTCCTAAATCTGTTGTAGGTTAGCATAAAAGTTCAGTTGTTGTTTTTAGCAAGAGAAAATAAAGCTTACAATAAACTACAAATCCAAACGACAATTTAGACGAAAATCGTTAATAAAACATGTCAATGTCAATTTCCCAAGGCAACTAACCGACAGATAAAATGCCTATCCTTCTAGAAGATATTTGCATACCATTATAGTCCTTAGTCGACTGCATAAAGTTTCTAAAACAGAACTTAGACTCACATTAGTAATATTGAAGGAATACATTTAAAGTGGATTTTTAAATTAAATTAATAATAAATCAAAATCTTGGCAGTTAAAGTTGGCCAATTTAAACGATCTTGGGCTCATTCAATAGAGAATTCAAAATTAGATGGACTTTACTATTGGCGATACTATTTTATCGCATCCCTGGAGCGAGATAACTCCAATTTAATTAAACATATCTAAATTCATAAATCATACCCTCACATTAAACTCAAGTTATCTCCTCCAGGGATGAGATAAAATAGTACTGCCAATAGTAAAGTCCAGCTAATTTTGAATTCTCTATCGAATAATCCTAAGATCGTTCAAATTGGCCAACTTTAACTGCCAATAATTTGATTTATTATTAATTTAAATATAATTAATTTCCCAATTTTTAATGCATTCCTACAATTCTCTTGCTGGAAAGGAGGATAAAAAAAGAAGTTATTTATTGAGTACAAAACTTGACTAAATTTAAAACTCATTTATGCATAAAACCATAGTAAAATCAACTCAAAGAACAAAAAGAGCAAGTCAGACTATTTAAGACGAAATTAGCCAGTTTATCACAAATTATAAACAAAGTATAAAACATCAAGACTTATAAAGCATTAATGCTAAGAAGTCAAAGAAAAATAAGCGATCTAAGAGTGTCCAGGTGAAGAGAAAAAATGAAATTATAGATGGAGAAAAAATTAAGGGTACTTTTACAAAGAAGAAAAAATCAACAACAATCGAAATTAATTTCACTAATCCAGTAGTGGAAAGTCTAAAGAGATAGAGAATACTAGGGTAAAATCCTAATGTGGTGAGTTTGAGAAATAAGTTAAACAAATTTTGAATTAAACACTTACCTAAGTTTTTTAAGAATTTCAAAATCAGTTTTCTTAAAAAAATTTACAAAAAGAATCTAATTTACTACATCACCCCCATTGAAGTTTAATTTAAATAAAAACCTTATATAATTATAATAATATCGAAATATCAATTTTAATTGTAAAAAGAAATGTAGTACAGCCTGTGAATCCCCTTGAAACAAACGACATAAACTCCCCTCAAAGCATCTTGGAGAATGATTAACAAGAATACTCTACTCATGATAAAATTCTTCAATAATAAAAGTGAAATATGCTTCAAAATCCACAGAAATAAATAACAGATTTAAAAAACAATAATCAAACAGCTTATTTAATAAATAATGAAGGTGTTGGTAATTCGACCACAGTAAAAATTCAACTACGTCTTGAATAGCATAATTACGCCCATCATAACTCATTCATGTCTGATACAAATACCCATACCAATTATAACAGCAAGAGTTCTGGTTATTGCTTAATCTATAAATGAGCTAATTGTAACATTTAATTGGTATTCTCCAATAATTTACACTCTAGCAATAGAACAACGACCAGACTCCTCACTCAAACATATACCCTATAGCCGGCATAAACACAAATTTAAACTTCAATCTTCATCAATTGCATCACTCCAAGACCTCGATAAACAATAATAAAAAGCTCAAACTAAAAAATATCTGATATGGAAAACAGTGTAGATGATAATATCACCACGTTCAACAAACACAGTGGAAATAATAACAGAGTGAAGGAAGACGCAAATTTCATAGTAGATAATGACGATGAAAATGATAACTAGTTGCCTAGCAAAGAGCAGAGGATGCAGAGAGATATCTGGGTTCAACAAACTATGTAAAACAACAATAATTTTTAGTACTAAATCTCATCTAGATATTTAACAGATGGTTAGTTAAATTAAGAAGTTATTCACTATTGCAATTTAATGTATATTTTAATATTTTCAGAATTAGTTTAAAGGAATAATTGTTTGTATAGAGTAAAATAAATCGAATATATTTATATTTTACCAATTGGTTAGTATTAACAAATTTCGCATTTTTAGATATTAATGCGACAATAGGGGCACTACCAAGCGACAGGGGTATTTTGCTTTAAGATTATTTGGAGAAAATTGAAGTCAGTGATTAACAATAGTACACTTCCACAAATCAGTATAATATTGCTCTGTTTTAACTTAAAAATGTATTTTTACAATGACTTATTTTTAATGTTTCGTGAAATCACAATACAAATAGCAATTATCAGACTTAAGATTAACAAGAGGTAAACGGAAAAACTAAGAAAAAGATAGGGAATAGTAAATAGCAACTTCGACAAGCAAATGCCTAAATAATCGGTCATAATCATTTAAAATTTTATTGTATATACATGTTTATTAGTATTTTCTTATTATATCCACTCTTAATAAGATATACAATATGTTCATATCATAGTGTGTTAAGTAGCTTAACTAGTGGAAACAATTAAACTAAGTAAACCCTGTAAACATAATAAACGTTAATTAGAATAGCACTGTGAGTCAGAGCTAAATGCTCTTATTAAATGTAGAGGGTCTCACCAATCACATTAAAAATTTCAGTATTTCTCAGAATTATATCGATGGCTATGAGTTTAGTCAGGGTTCTATTTCTAATACACTTGTATTTTTTAAAATACATATATCTCACTAAATTATTTTTCCATAAATCATTGTTTTGATAAAATAGACAAGGAGGTAGTCGAAGCAGACAGATTAAAAGACGCAGAGACTAATTTGGAACATGAATCTAAAAAGGTAAAAAACGTCACAAAGTGCCATTTATTGATTAAATTCACAAGCAACCTTTAAGAGAGGTGTTTATTGTTTAAAATTACAAGAAATATTATAAAAATGCGTAGAATGAAGACGATGATACAAACTGCAATTGCTGCTTGTTCTGACCCTAATATTTAAGAACATTTCGACACTGTATAAATATTTAATTTATTAATCATATAATAGCTAAAAATAGTAATGCAAGAAAATGTTTAATTAAAAATAAAAATTGAGTTATTATATGTAGAAGAATACTATAAAAACAAACCCCAATATTTCTAAAATTACATTTAGTTTTACTTGCATTTGATCCTTTAATTTCAAATTGCCGTGATTGATCAACTCTTACTTCATCTTATTCATTGTTTGCTTATAAAGTGCTGATAGGTCTGTTCATCAATCGAATGTGTGCTTAAGTCTTCCACCTTGATGGTTCTTCTACCAAGTTTATTGTGGATTGGTTCTGAGTGGTTGAAACCCCCATCTCCATCGTATAAGTATTGTCACTTTTCAGATCTATCTCTT
>ARYC01020466.1:0-21317 GCA_000711775.1 Oxytricha trifallax
AAGAAATTGGCATGAGTTTCTCCCCTATAATATTCAAACCTTCGAGTAAAGTAGCTCAACCAATCCCATAGTCGACTGTTGTAGATAGAAATGAATAATTCATGAAGAATAAATTTCTTAAAATATAGATGAGAGAAGAGTAGAAGTATAAGGAGTGCAGCTTCGAACCTAATTTAATTGTTAAAACTCTAATAAAAGTATGTGGGGTCACTGAATAAGTAAAATCATTACTTTATCAGCAATATATAAATCGTCATTTAATGATAGATTATTGTTGATTTTCATTTATTCATACCCTTATTAAAAGTCAATGAAATCAAGAGTGATGTAAAGCATAAACCTGCATTAACAAAAGCTTTAAAATGGCTTTTACGCAGGAAATTAAAGTCGATGTGACATTAGTGAAATCAGCCTCAATGATAATAGATATAGTTATAATAGTTAAATCTAAAGAAAGCAATCTGTTAGATAAATATTTGTTTATAATTTCTCATAATTTTTATCAATAAAAATAACATATTTTGATGTGGATAGTCGATGAATTTGCAAGCTGCGTATTAAAGTCAATTTCACTTAAATAATATGATTCAAGATGATTATAAAGACAGATAGAGAGTAGAAAATGAATAAAAAATGAAGTCTTAATTTTTGAAAATAAGGAATAAAGGGGTGTGAAATGAAAAGTGATGTAACTAGATTATTTTTAAATGTATCATTTTTCTCAGTAAAATCATAACTTATATACTAAAACATTGTAATCTTATCTATGTACAAATCTATTTCTCTGGCCATATATCAATTTTTGGAGAGTGTATAATCATTGATTATTTATGCTCATTCTTTATCTTAATTATCCTAAAAATCTTATAAATTCATGCGTATTCTTTCCAGATTATCTCTAGTCAATATCTAATTCTCTACTATTAAATCTTGGGTTGATTCTTATGTAAATTTTTAAAGGTTCTCCCTCTGAAGCAGTTAGACTAGGCCTACATATCGAGCAGTTTGCAATTAATTAGTTCAAGTTGTTCTTTACAAAAGTCTTAAAATTACTTTTCTCCAATGTTTTGGGTATATTAATTAGATTTATGTAAAAAATATAATTGTAAATTTATGATTTAGAGTTGATTTAATTCAAAAATGTCTGAATAAATTCATAGTGTTTTAGTTAATAAGTTTTATAAAAAGATTATAAAATATGGTATTAAATTTAGCCTACCTCTTTGAATCCCTATATAAATACCCATATTCTTTGTTAATAAATTATTTAAAATATTAATTTAAACCAGATGAACCAAAACCTATAATCTTCCTCATCTTACAACCACCTGTAAGAAAGAGAATACATGTCAAACATCTCAGAGTCTTTTCAAAGAGCAGAGGAAGAAACTCAAAAAGCAGAACAAATGCTTGCAAAATGGAGAAGAGATCACTCCTAAACATAGTAAAATATAGATGTGAGAGAAAGCAAGGATAGTTATACAAGAGATAAATAATAGAGCAATAGAAATCAATTAAAATAGTCAAGAAATTAAGAAAGTCAGAGGATTTGTAATCAGCAGTAATAATCGTAAAGATCTTAAGAAAGGAAGAGCTTTGACAATAGGGAAAACTATTTGTAAAATAACTTTGAGTATAATTAAGGCAGAGAATAAACTTAGAATCACTAAATACTTGAAGAAGTCTAATCAAGATAGAAAAGACCGAGTAGTGGCATGTTTCACAATCAAATGCTGTAGCAATACTTAAAGCCAAACATAGAAGACTACGGAAGTCTACAAAACTAAGATACTTTCGATTAAAAAGAACAACAAAGAAGCAGGTAACTACACCTTAAATCTTAAATTCAACTTCTTAATATGTATCTTTTGAAAACAGGCAACAATAATATAGACCAACAGATGTTTATGATAATAGTTATAGAACAGTGAACTCAAATTACAAGTAGTAACCTTTGAGTATCCTTAAGCATCAAACTCTTTAAGATTACAATGAATACGAATCTAGATTGTTGGATAATGATGAAAATGATAACTCTTTGAATATTATTAAACCATAACCCATTTAAATAACTTAAGAGTACTAAAAGCTCAACCCAGTAATTCATTCTCTATCTTTACATACAAATAATGCAAACAACCATTCAATTATATCTTAGAACTAAATCATTAGCAAACATTAGCATTCTTTAGCAGTAAACGATTCTATTCTTACACAAGGTTTTGGTCTTACTCGTACCCCTTCCAATTAGAGTTAAATCTTTCAAAATCCTATAAACCTCAAAAGAGAGAATAATTAACATTAAAATCACTTAAACAGCATAAATAACACATTTATAAATGTTGATTGAGAGTCAGAGATTCATCATATTTTTGAAATAAAGTGAATTGAAATTATAAATTAATCAAATATATTAAAAAATAAAAAAAATGACTGATCAGAGACCTCTGTGTCATTCAACATTAATGTAAGTTACAAAAAAAATATTTAACTTTTTATTTTTACAGGTGTTGCACATGGTAAGACTGAAGACGTCAACGAAGTGGGAGTTCAAGGAACCACAGAGAGAAGGGCAATAGTATATGAATCTAAGTGATGAAGATGAGGATGAACAGGAAGATGAAACATTTTTTTAGATTTACTAATTCTATTACTACTATTACTATTTCTTTTAGCACTAATTCATTTTAATTTAAATTTCAGCTTATTTCAAAATGTATGATTATTAAAGTTAGACAAGTCCACTCATATAATAATCTTAAAGTCCGAAAGATTTGATTTGAAATGATTGCAAAAGGTTAGCATAAGTCATCGACGATCGAAAAAAGAACTCAAAAAATTAAATGTAACGAAATGAAGTAAAAACTTGAATATATGAGCAGTTGAGCTTTAAATAGTAAAAAGCCAGCCTAAAATGATAAAATTTAGAAAGACGCGCTTGGCATTAAAGTTAAATAGCGTAAAAAGTATGAAATTAAAGTAGAGATAAGAGGATCAACTGAAATTGGTGCAGAAAAAACTCGATGACTTATGGGAGCGACAAAATTTAGAAAAGGAAAATGCCAAATTAATGATGAAATGCGAGATTGGAAGCGAATCAAAAAAAACAATCAATGAAATGATATTATTCTTATAACAATCTATATTGAAAAATATGATTATTGTAATAAAAAATCTTAAGACAACATTATTGAATGTGAAAATCAAATTTAAAACAATAAAACAAGCAAATCTAGGATCATGTTTATGAGTTAGAGAAGGAAAATTCTGAGAAATAAACTAAACTTAATGATTGCTATTAAATGAGAAACAGATTGGTGATAAATATGAATCTTTGAAAAGAAAATTTGATTTGATTGTCAAAGAAAAAGAAAATCTTGAAGCTAATAAGTTTTAAGAAACTGCATAGTTTAAGGATCTTGCCTCTAAAGAAGTATAAGCTTGTAAAAACTGTGAAAATGGCGCATTCAAATGTAAGACTTATCTGAACGTTACCATGCAATGATAAAGAATATGAAAAGTGAACTGGAATAGTTGCATGTTGACACGAGATAATAAATTCACAACTCTCAAAGAGAAATTCATCAAACACTTATTGGGAAGCTGAAGAATTACTTAGAGATTATTAAGCATAGGCCAGTTGAGAAAAATGTAGAAAACCTGAAATAAAAAACAACTCCTAAATCTGTAGCAGGTTAGCATAAAAGTTCAGTTGTTGTTTTTAGCAAGAGAAAATAAAGCTTACAATAAACTACAAATCCAAACGACAATTTAGACGAAAATCGTTAATAAAACATGTCAATGTCAATTTCCCAAGGCAACTAACCGACAGATAAAATGCCTATCCTTCTAGAAGATATTTGCATACCATTATAGTCCTTAGTCGACTGCATAAAGTTTCTAAAACAGAACTTAGACTCACATTAGTAATATTGAAGGAATACATTTAAAGTTGGGAAATTTTTTATAATTAAATTAATAATAAATCAAAATCGTGGCAGTTAAAGTTGGCCAATTTGAACGATCTTGGGCTTATTCGATAGAGAATTCAAAATTAGCTGGACTTTACTATTGGCGGTACTATTTTATCGCATCCCTGGAGCGAGATAACTTCACTTTAATTTAACGGGTCTAAATTCATTAAATTATACCCTCACATTAAAGTCAAGTTATCTCGCTCCAGGGATGAGATAAAATAGTACTGCCAATAGTAAAGTCCAGCTAATTTTGAATTCTCTATCGAATAATCCTAAGATCGTTCAAATTGGCCAACTTTAACTGCCAATAATTTGATTTATTATTAATTTAAATATAATTAATTTCCCAATTTTTAATGCATTCCTACAATTCTCTTGCTGGAAAGGAGGATAAAAAAAGAAGTTATTTATTGAGTACAAAACTTGACTAAATTTAAAACTCATTTATGCATAAAACCATAGTAAAATCAACTCAAAGAACAAAAAGAGCAAGTCAGACTATTTAAGACGAAATTAGCCAGTTTATCACAAATTATAAACAAAGTATAAAACATCAAGACTTATAAAGCATTAATGCTAAGAAGTCAAAGAAAAATAAGCGATCTAAGAGTGTCCAGGTGAAGAGAAAAAATGAAATTATAGATGGAGAAAAAATTAAGGGTACTTTTACAAAGAAGAAAAAATCAACAACAATCGAAATTAATTTCACTAATCCAGTAGTGGAAAGTCTAAAGAGATAGAGAATACTAGGGTAAAATCCTAATGTGGTGAGTTTGAGAAATAAGTTAAACAAATTTTGAATTAAACACTTACCTAAGTTTTTTAAGAATTTCAAAATCAGTTTTCTTAAAAAAATTTACAAAAAGAATCTAATTTACTACATCACCCCCATTGAAGTTTAATTTAAATAAAAACCTTATATAATTATAATAATATCGAAATATCAATTTTAATTGTAAAAAGAAATGTAGTACAGCCTGTGAATCCCCTTGAAACAAACGACATAAACTCCCCTCAAAGCATCTTGGAGAATGATTAACAAGAATACTCTACTCATGATAAAATTCTTCAATAATAAAAGTGAAATATGCTTCAAAATCCACAGAAATAAATAACAGATTTAAAAAACAATAATCAAACAGCTTATTTAATAAATAATGAAGGTGTTGGTAATTCGACCACAGTAAAAATTCAACTACGTCTTGAATAGCATAATTACGCCCATCATAACTCATTCATGTCTGATACAAATACCCATACCAATTATAACAGCAAGAGTTCTGGTTATTGCTTAATCTATAAATGAGCTAATTGTAACATTTAATTGGTATTCTCCAATAATTTACACTCTAGCAATAGAACAACGACCAGACTCCTCACTCAAACATATACCCTATAGCCGGCATAAACACAAATTTAAACTTCAATCTTCATCAATTGCATCACTCCAAGACCTCGATAAACAATAATAAAAAGCTCAAACTAAAAAATATCTGATATGGAAAACAGTGTAGATGATAATATCACCACGTTCAACAAACACAGTGGAAATAATAACAGAGTGAAGGAAGACGCAAATTTCATAGTAGATAATGACGATGAAAATGATAACTAGTTGCCTAGCAAAGAGCAGAGGATGCAGAGAGATATCTGGGTTCAACAAACTATGTAAAACAACAATAATTTTTAGTACTAAATCTCATCTAGATATTTAACAGATGGTTAGTTAAATTAAGAAGTTATTCACTATTGCAATTTAATGTATATTTTAATATTTTCAGAATTAGTTTAAAGGAATAATTGTTTGTATAGAGTAAAATAAATCGAATATATTTATATTTTACCAATTGGTTAGTATTAACAAATTTCGCATTTTTAGATATTAATGCGACAATAGGGGCACTACCAAGCGACAGGGGTATTTTGCTTTAAGATTATTTGGAGAAAATTGAAGTCAGTGATTAACAATAGTACACTTCCACAAATCAGTATAATATTGCTCTGTTTTAACTTAAAAATGTATTTTTACAATGACTTATTTTTAATGTTTCGTGAAATCACAATACAAATAGCAATTATCAGACTTAAGATTAACAAGAGGTAAACGGAAAAACTAAGAAAAAGATAGGGAATAGTAAATAGCAACTTCGACAAGCAAATGCCTAAATAATCGGTCATAATCATTTAAAATTTTATTGTATATACATGTTTATTAGTATTTTCTTATTATATCCACTCTTAATAAGATATACAATATGTTCATATCATAGTGTGTTAAGTAGCTTAACTAGTGGAAACAATTAAACTAAGTAAACCCTGTAAACATAATAAACGTTAATTAGAATAGCACTGTGAGTCAGAGCTAAATGCTCTTATTAAATGTAGAGGGTCTCACCAATCACATTAAAAATTTCAGTATTTCTCAGAATTATATCGATGGCTATGAGTTTAGTCAGGGTTCTATTTCTAATACACTTGTATTTTTTAAAATACATATATCTCACTAAATTATTTTTCCATAAATCATTGTTTTGATAAAATAGACAAGGAGGTAGTCGAAGCAGACAGATTAAAAGACGCAGAGACTAATTTGGAACATGAATCTAAAAAGGTAAAAAACGTCACAAAGTGCCATTTATTGATTAAATTCACAAGCAACCTTTAAGAGAGGTGTTTATTGTTTAAAATTACAAGAAATATTATAAAAATGCGTAGAATGAAGACGATGATACAAACTGCAATTGCTGCTTGTTCTGACCCTAATATTTAAGAACATTTCGACACTGTATAAATATTTAATTTATTCATATAATAATGTGAAAATTAGGATGACTGAAAATGTTTAATTAAAAATGATAGATTGAGTTATTATATGTAGAAGGATACTATAAAAACAAACCCCGAATTTTTCTAAAATGACATTTAGTTTTACCTGCATTTCATCCTTTAATTTATAATTGCTGTGATTGATCAACTCTACCATCATCTTATTTATTGTTTGCTTATGAAGTGCTGATAGGTCTGTTCATCAATCGAATGTGTGCTTAAGTCTTCCACCTTGATAGTTCTTCTACCAAGTTTATTGTGGATTGGCTCTGAGAGGTTGAAACTCCATCTTCATCATCTACGTATTGTTACTCTTCAGATCTATCTCTTTGTGGTGTACCCCCAAGCCATCTGTCACCTTCGTCTTGTCCTCTGAAGCCATCTCTGCCGCATCTGCACCCTCCGCAGCCAGCCCTGCATCCTCTTCTGTAGTTGCCATCGTCATCGTCTCTTCTCTCGCGCCTCTCTGGCTCTCCCTCCTCAATAACACCCCAATTCACAAGTTTCTCCTCTTTCCCTTTACTTATTCATCAGCTGGAGGCTGGTCTCCACATTAGACATCTCGGCATTTTGGTCAAACCAGTATTGCAGGGGAAGTCACGGGAAGATCTTCGTATGAGGGGTGGCCAGGGGCACCACGCGATTCTCCATGTTTGTATCTACGGAGATGGGGTCCCCGACTTAGACAAGTGTCCCAGGGAGCCGAGAAAAGTGAGCATCTTTATTTGGAGGAACCATCCTATGGCATTGAGCGAGCGCCCTGAGACCCATTACCTTGGCAGTTGGAACGATGATGATGATCTCCTAGACAATATGCCTGCAGATCCCTCCAGGCTTATTCCCTTCCTCTGGTGGCCAGTTCTATTCCCTATTTGTGCGGCGGGATGCCATTTGCGGATTCTCATTCTATTTAGAGGAAATCGAAAGCATGCTTATAGCTATCCGTTAAGCAGGCCAAGGCTTCTTGATTCAGAGAGCAGCTTTCTAACGGATCAGCATATTCGTTGAAGACCACCACTGAGGGCAAGTGACCAGTTTGGGTGAATTCTAATTGCGATGATGTGAACAGGTGTCGACCAATCATGCATATCTGTCGCTTGTTGTTGACAATGTACTATATAGGGCCCCACCTCTTGCCTTGGGCGCGTCCTATGTAGTAAGTGATTAGTACTAGACTCCTTCCTTATTCTTAAAGTCTCCAATGGCCTCCTCCCCCTTCTTGCTGGGGTCCTCAAAGCGAATGTCAGCCGCCTCCTGGCCAGGCGGCACTCCACGGTCTGCTGGATGCGGTTCCGGTGGCAGTAGATGGTGTGGGGGTCGTAGAGGGTCGACATTAGGCCTAAGATGCTCTTCGTGTTGTGGTCTTGATGTCTGATGTTCTCCAGCAAGCATGTCAACTTGGGGGCCAGCCCCTGCCAGCTCATCAATGGCTCCTGCTACTGTTCACTCTCCACCCCAGGGGGCAGCACAGAGGGCGACAGCTACACCGACGGCGAGTCTACGTATTGCTAATGATCACCAAGGGATAATGAGTAGGGGTCTTGCATGAAGTATAGCTAGAGATTGAATTAGGAATAAAACTTAAGAATGATTTAATATATTAAAAGTCTTAAATACTGATCTTTGAGATTTGGTTGCTTTCTGTTTTGTGATAGGATGCCCTTATATATATATATATATTAGTATTTCGTGTATTAAATGAAAAGCAACCAAATATTAAGAATAATTATTGATAAATTCAAATTTAAATTAAACTTTTAATAACTTCCTATTCAAATTCAAATTATACTTTTATAATAAAAAGAGAGGGTCTATATATCAACATAATTCAAATAATTACTAATAAAAAAAACATATACAGCTTAAAGATTTTATGATTATATAACAAAAATACAATTTATAAAACTATCAAAATAAGATAAGGACAAATTTTTAAAAACCCAAATATGGACAAAATGACGATTTACGGGAATACTTGAATATATTCGATGAATGTTATTAATAATAATTATGTTGATTTGAGAAGCCAATATTATTGTTAAGAAAAGTGACTTTTTTAATCATAACAATATTAAAAAATATAAAATTATTTAAGGAAGAAAACAATAGTTTTAGAGCTTTTTAAAACTTCTACACATATAAACTTATAGATAATTGATCAATCGTATTAATAAAATAATATCTTTATTATTGTTATTGGTTTTTACTTTTTTAAATATGATTTTATATTATATGTAAAAAAAATAGAAATATTATACAAGAATTTGTGAGAAAAAACATAAAGAACAAATAAAAAATCCACTTAATATTTGATTTTAATGAACATTTCGTATTAATAATTTAATATATGGTAGAATCGAATAATTATGACACTGGCTACCTGAAATATGTGATAAAATTGGTTATTAGTGAGACTCTCAGGGATCCGTCTCTTCACAAGGTACTAATAAATCTCTAATTAATCATTTTTATTGAAAATTATTTAAAAAATTTCTAATTTATTGAAAATTAAGAAAATAAGGAAATAATTAATTTTGGGGTTGAGATTTTTCTCTTACTTTGTAATTATAAATACCGGGGGATCTAAGTCGATACCACAATAAAAAATTTTGTTTATTCAATAAAATAAATATTTATTTTAAAGTTAAATAAATTTATATATTATGAACATATTTTAACTTAATTATATAAAAAAATTATATATAACGAAAAAAAAGACATAAGAAAGCAAAAAAGGTCAAGATGTTGAAATGTAAGATGAAGATGAAAACAACAATGAAAATACAAGACCAAGAAATTTTAGAGGTACAAACTAAATTGAATGTTTATGGTTTTAACTAATAAGATTTATTAAAAATATTTATAGCACAGCAAGCGATGGAAATTTGCATGACATTTTAATGAAGGCTTTTTGGAGAAGTCATGTCAAAATAAATAAAGAAAAACCAGATGAATCATTACTTTCAGTGCCTGCTAAAACATTTTGCTCCAGTAAATGCTAGTAGTCCTCCTCTGGTCTTCTGGCTATAGCTGGCTCATGAATCCTCAAATCTTTAAGGAATTAGCCTAAAGTCTATAAGGAATATCAGGGTGCCTAAAAGTCTATCCTCAACCTAAATTTGTGGATGAAACCAAGCTAAAGTGTCAAAACAGAACAATGTTCTAAATCATGGTAGAATATGTAAATCCTTTTAGAATTAAAGTTTGGCTGTTCTGGTAGTGAGATTATTGACAATTTTAAGTGGTGCTACTGGAGAAGGATCAAAATTTTAAAAGGAATTGAACTTAGTGAATGAGTAAAAATTGTTTTATTTTCCAAGAATTAAAGAATAATCAAGTTTTTCTCTATAGTATTTATTAATATATTATTAATTAAATAATTAGAATCGCACTCCAACCCAAACGATCATAAATTTGAGTTAGAATGCGGAATAAATTAGAAAATAAATATAAATATATGATCACTTTTAAAAATAACATTTCGTTTATTACAAACGACATTAGGTTTTAATTAATAAATAAATAAATTACATATTACAATAATTAAATTAGATTATATAGTTAATTTTCAAAACTAATCAATTAAAAAGTTAAAATAATATTATTTTATGATTTAAAATTTATTAATTAAAACCTAATGTCGTTGTAATAAACAAAATGTCATATTTAAAAGTGATAATATATTTATATATAATTTATAATTTATTCCGCACTCCAACTCAAATTAATCATCGTTTGGATTCGAGTGCGATTTTAATTATTTAAATAATAATATATTAATAAATACGAAAGAGAAAACTTGAATATTCTTAAATTCTTCGTAAATAAAACAATTTTACTAAATCAATAACATAAAATTATGAAAAGATGAAATATAAATAAAATTCTAGTAAAAGAAATAAAGATTTGAACGGCCATTAGGATATCAAAAATAGAGTGCTAACAACTTAAACGACTTAGTAAAAATGAAAATCATTGACAATTTAGAGAGTAAATAAGAAGACAAGAAAGTCAAAATTACAAATAATTTATTATAAAACTAATAATCATTTTATAATAATACTACACTTGCAAGATTGGCGGTGCAAATGCTGCCCAATTTAAAATTAAATTAATTTAATAAAAATTAAGAATCAGGATATATTGCAAAATTCTAGTGCCATTTCCGCCAAATACCCTATAATATACGGTGATTTAGTGAATTTCTGCTGCCAAATTGCCAAATTGCTACTTTAGAAATCTCCGTATGGCTAATCAGGAACAGTATGCATCCGAAGCACTTTGAAACATAACGGTAAGTATACTGAATCAATTTTGATCTACAAGACTCTCTAATTATTGGCTGCTAGATTAATATATATTTATTTGAATTATTTATTTCATTTTTACAATTTCCCAAATCAATTCTATTTTGATAATAATGAAAAAGTTTCAATATATAGAAGTGTAAGAGAACAAATGGAAACCTTAAATTATCCTAAGATCAAATGCATTTTTAAATGTTGATAGATCTTCATTGACGTAAAACATGGAGAAAAAATAAAGCATAAATAATGTAGTTGATTTTTATAAAGCGAATGCCAATTTAACCTTAAAACTTTCTCTTAGGCTTTAATTTTCAAATAATCATTAAATATTATTATAGTTATGGGCTCTAGTCGCTTTATTATACTATCTGAGCATATATTATACTGTTATACAAGGAAGAGTTTCTAGAAAATTAAATATTAGTAAGTACTGAATAGTAAGGATAACTCTTTCGGAAGTGTATTAAAACAATTATCTATCTATTATATATAAGTTGAAAAATCAATATTTTTTTAGGGTATTTAATTAGGTCGAATTGATTGAAAATTAGGGTTAATAAATATTTACAGAAATCAACAAAGATAGTTATAAAGTATAGTTACAATAAAATTATTGAAATTTTAAACTTTTTTATTATTGGCTTATAAATGCATCGGAATGACTTCAGGTGTGTAGCGTTAAAATTTTATTAAGCTGTATTGTTCAATGCTGCATGATTTTTACAAATACTCATCTAATTTATTTTAATTCTCAATTATACTAATATTTCACGTATTTTCACATCTGAAGCAGCTCACGAATTTTATTTATTTTGTGAGTTGCTTCGTTTATAAAATTTCTGTTTTTCACAATTCCCATTATTTTAATGCATTGTATAATAATTAACTTACAGACATTTTACAGCAAAAGTTTTGATATTTTTTTTATTTTACATTAATGGCTTCAATTAAGGATAGATTTAAAGTTTGTTACTTTAATTAATAACACAAGTAAACTCTAATTAAGTTATTCTCTTTTTTTCAAAACTGCATTCGATCATCTATATTATTGAAGAAACCAAAATATATGGATACTTAATATTGAATATATATAAGACGAAGGAGCAAACAAAAAAATAAAATTACGCGAGCTAATTCGGATCTAAAAATCATAAATAGCAAACAAAACAGAAAAATATTTTGCCTATTCATGACAACTTAAATCTATACAAAGCAATTATAAAACATGCCAATTCTAACAAACCTCAGTAAAACAATTAATAAAAACTACTCCATTAAGCTTTAGTCATTATAATAATTAAAATTTATAATGATGATAATTTATATGTAAACATAACTTTTGATCTACGATTGTTGATTTCTGGGAATATTTATAATTCCTAATTTTCAATTAATTTGACCTAAATCAATAATAAAGATAAATAAGATATGCAAGATTTAATAGAGTTGCAGGATAAATATTGCTTGGCAGCTTAGTAGAAAGGTTATCAAGGTAAGTTTAGATATTTGTAATTCCTATCAGTTGGGTATTTAGAATAGAAAACATTATTTTAAGACACAGCATTAAAATTCAATATATTTAAACAATTCAACAAAATATACTCAAATTTTGATTGGTATTTTTTAATTCGACTCAAAAATGGCAGATGGAAAGCCAAAAATAGAATTTGAGGAGCCATATTAATATCAAATTTTAGAGGGAAAATTAAAATAGAAATTATACAGATAGCTTGAAAAAACTTTATTAAAAGTATATATTGCTCGATATGTGAAGCTAATTCTGAGGAACTTTATATGAAGCTATAATGAAATTACAAATTAAATAATATAGAGTGCTAACTGTTCATATCTCATTGAAATGATTATTAATTTAATTAGAATAATTCAATTTCCTAAAACCCCAAAACTTATTATATATAATATTTTTTTATTCAAGAAGATAACAACCTAAATATGTGTAAACTTAATCTTAAATTAAGTATTTAAGAACCTAGACTTAAAAATTAAAAGTTTGGCATTGAATTTTTAAAATTAAATTTCAAGGTAACGGTGTATTTCATTTCTGAAACACTCTATTATAACTTATTAAGTATATAAATTTATGGAGCTTTATAAATATATAGTAATTTGAGTATACTTTTATTAGAAACTTAAGAGGTACACTTCTAAATTTTATCGTCATACACACCATAGATAATAACTAAAATTAGAATCATTAAATAATTATTGAATTAGGACTTTTATACATCATTTAATGATATATTAATATTATCTTTTTACACTTAACTGTTTGATAGAGCAATAAACAATTTATTTATAGTTCATCTAAATCCCCACTCAGGTCCTTTAATAAAAATGCCAGAGTTACTATATATCTAAATAGCTTTATATATTTTGATTCCACAATAGTTTTGATAACATACTAAATACAACAAAAGTTTATCTTGCTTCACGTAGGGGAAAAACATTGCTTTGAATTAAAGATTATAAATAACCGCAATTTAATGCTTTAATATTGAATATTTAATTCATTTTATTTTTAAAGTGGCTGAGATATGCTTGAAATTCAATTTTATAATTTATTTAATTGAAATGTTGATATAAGTTAGAGTTCTTTGAATATATTCGGAAATATTCAGTTAATAAAGATACGTATATTTTACAATAATAAATAACTAATTCTTTTTCACAATTATTATTCTTATACAAACAATATTTTACCAAGAATAAATTGATACAATTAAATTCATTATATATATATATATATATAAGAGAGAAGAATATTATATCATTAAGGCAATTTAATAATTCAATTTTAAAAAATACCCTAAGATTAAAATTCAATGCAAATTTATGAATATTAATTTAATCAACAGAATATATAAATTAGAAATGGCTCAGTCACCCATTCACAATTGACGTCTAGCACTTCATAGTTAATCACTTCAGCAAGTATGTGTCTTGTCTCATTGTATACATTCTGAAATAATTCTCCTAACTAAAGCTTATCTTCATCTTTTTTAAACTATCTCAATCATGTTGAAGATTCATAATTATTTAAGGTTTTCCTTTGCTGCTATTTTCATAATAAATATTAGTACTGGTATCTGAGAACTTTCTGTCCACTAATTTAAGCTCTTCATTTTGATCTTTTTCAGAGCTAGCACCAGCATTACATATTCCAGTAAGGGTGATTGGTGAACTGACTTTTGTTCTCATTAATATATGCTTCAACTCTATAATGATTTTAAGAACTAGTTATCATTGCTTGCTCAATCCATACAGGCTTACCTGGAATTAATTGTAGAAATTAACCTTTGCTTAGATGATGACCTTGATGGCTCTCAAATCCTAGATGTCCTGGATCCTGTGGGCTCTTCCCTTATCCAGATAGATTTGCACGTGTTGATTGTGCAAAGAATGTGTGAACTGGTCTTAAGTGACTCCATTGTATAATTAAAAGCACCCGTTCACTCCCAAGGAGGTGTGCATGCGACCACCAATCTTATGAAAATACCCATAATAACCATTTCCTTGGTCAAAGACTAACTTGGAACTTGACCATGGCTCGTTTTTGAAGGCTGTAAAGATACTCATCTTGGAAAGCAAAACAATAGTAAAAGTCTTGAGAGCAGGTAAAATATAAATGAAGCTTTTATGAAGACATTTGGTTACAACAAAAGTTCAAGTAGTCTTCACTAAGCTGCTTGCCTTGGTATCTCTTCGTGTAAGGTCTGAAAGAGGAGCTCAAATAACCATGATAAGTAGCTATCTACATCTAAATAAGTTGCCTTGGGCTCTTTATGGATGAGTGAATTTAGACCTAGATTTGGAATTATGACATGACCTTAAAAAAACCAAAAATTTTAATTTCTCTGATTTTTCAAACTCATTTAAGCTTGTTAAATTCTCTGTTTATAGCTTTTTTGACCATATTTGTCAATATTTTAAAATTATTATATTTCCATCAATTTCTTGATCATGAAGCCAATTTTCATAGTTGTTACAAGTTTTCTACTCAAATCTCGTAAAATGTATTCTGTGTATTTATAGGACGCAGAATAAAAGTAAATACCTTTTGAAGCAGTAGATGTACGGCCAAATCTCGTCCATCATCTCCTAAGTTATTTTTTTAATAATATTATGTAGAGCGTTTTTTAATAATCATTTAAATGAATTCTCAAATTTACTCTTGTTTTACTTTTATCATCTCTTACAGAATCTTGGATGACTTATTTAGCTTTGTTAAATGATTATTTATTTGTGTCATCACTCTTGACCTCTTTGATGTATGACTCGTTAAAAGTTACTGCTTATTTCCCCCTCTATTCACCTCAATTGATCTTTCGATCTCATTTTTAAATTGAATTGTATCACGATCTTTTTTTACGAGATTTATATAATAATTTATATGATTTTATTATTTTGAACTAGATGTAATATTATTTAGAAAATTTCTTTGTCTGATAATGTTAGTTAGTTTAAATCTTTTTTGAGACTCCAGGAATGATCAATTATTATAAATTTATATAGCCAGTTGTTTCTCTCTACGCAATATTGCTTTATCATCTTCTACATCTTTAAATCTCTCACATTTTCCTCGATTAATTTAGGTTCAGTAAGAAATTATATATTAATTTCTACTTCAATTTTCTCATTATCTACATATCTTGACATTTTAGAATTTTATAAATATCTCACTGGACCACTGAATTTCTCTATTTCTCTTTAAATTGTAGTCTTTTTTTAAAAAAATAAATTATAATCTCTTATATAAATGAGCATTTGAGTTCATATTTAAGGCATTGTTGCTTTAACAAAATGAATTTACAAAAGTTGAGCATTGTGAGTTTAGCTTTAACAAATCCAATCTTTCGTTTTTATGATCAAGGTTGTATCTCTAGTTGAGGTTAGTCCTGAAAGATGATCCATTTTTGTAGTTCTTTTTGCAATATATAGGCTTCGATTTCATTTCTTGCATCAATTAAATTCTGATTACTTGACTTGTTCATATTTAATATTTTAGGTGATTAGACTTATAATATGAAAACCTTTTGTAAACTATAACTGATGGAATTTATCCAACGTGCTAAATTTTTATACCCCATTCGCAGCATGTTATCAAAGCCTATATTCAGTAAAAGATTACCATAATTAAACATACTTATTAATTTACAAAATGCTCTAAGAGACTGGTAACTCTAAGGCATTAAAATTAGTATAAAGGATAAGAAAGATCTACTCATATATCTGTTTATTATTTTCATTTATATTAATTAACTATAAATTATTAAGATTGTTATATAAATTTTAGCAGCTCAATTACTTCTACAATTCAAATCTATTTCTATAATTTATTTACAAATTTATCTAAAAACTATAATAATATTATTAATCCAGGGATTTTTATAAAATATGGATATTCATAATCAATATGCCTGAATGAAATAGCATAGGTAAGTCAAAGAGCAAATATTATCTACTTAAATCCAGGAAGGGTGTGTATATTAATAGAATTTATATTACTTGGCATCATAGATCTTTTGAATTGATTGTTTAGGTAAGATTTATTTATTATTTTATTCCAAGCCCCTCAAAAATCAAGTTAATACACTATAAATTTATTTAAGAAATTTTTATTAATTATGTGGTTGCATTTTGCGGAATTTAGGGGGCTTGGTTACATTTTACGGGGATTCAGATTCTTTAAGAATCTACTATGCTAGGATGTAAGCTTATTATTACAACTTTAAGTAATTTTAATTTGGTGTAAATAATATTGATTTAATCTCTATTTAGTAATAATTGATTCCGATTAATATATTTACTCAAAGATGACTTTAAATAGACTTAAAGTCTTATATTTAAATCGATATTTGAAGATAAAGATCGGTGTAAGGTGTATTCTCAGTTTAACTTAAATTAGTTCAATTCGGGAATCTCTGCCTTTAACAGAATAATGTATTATTGTAGGAATACATTCGAAATTGGGAAATTATTTATAATTAAATTAATAATTAATAAAATTTGTGGCAGTTAAAGTTGGCCAAATTAAACGATTATGAACTTATTGGATAGAAAATTCAAAATTAGCTGGACTTAATTATTGGCTGTACCCTCTATCTCATCGTAAAAGCGCGATAACTTAAGTTTAATTTTTTCAGTGATTTGCTTTGTTGATTTTAATGCCAAAATTAAAGTCGAGTTATCTCAATTCAGGGAGCGATAGAGGGATACCGCCAATAGTAAAGTCTAGCTATTTTTGAATTTTCTATCGAACATGTACCATTTTGCCTTGGCTAGGACAAAGTTAACTGCCACGAATTTAAATTATTAATATTTTATTTATTATTTATTTTCAAAAATCAAATGTATTCCTACAATTTTAAGTTTTATATAAGTTTTCTTATTTAAGGTTATGATAAACAAAGAAAGGAGAGAGCATGACATGGTAGAGCTTTCTAATAATTTCCGCTCTTCTAAAAGTAATTTAATCATAAATCTCATGTGACCAATAGATTTTAAAATAATTTTTGGAATGCGAGATAGACCTGCTGAAGGCAGCTAATGTGATTGTTTTCAACGTTTCCTACAACCTTGAGCTATCTGTTGAAAATAATTTCAGCTAAGATCATGATGAAAAAGAACAAATAATATTCATAAAATATTATTCTGACAAGAAATTAATCCCGGACCAAAATATTTCTATAGGGTTATTAACAATCTTTGGTCAAAGTATGTGGAAACATTGGTGAAACTAGGCAAATGAAACTCAAAGAGAGATTGATAAAATGAAAGAATAGATTTTTATTTGATGCGATATATTTAAGAAATTTGAATCAGAGCTATTCTTTTCAAGTAAGCTAATTTAATAACTAAAAAAATTAGAGTAAAAGAGGAAGGCACTGGCTATGCTCAAGATCAGCTCAAAGCTGCATGCACGCCAATAAATAAGATAGTTCCATTTAATATCCTGTATATTTACTTAGATCAAGGTACAGTCTTTGATTGATATTATGCTAATAAACAGGAATAAGGCAATATAATAATATAAAAATAAAATGCAAAGAGGCACCCCTAAGATGTAACAATGGAGTTAATTAATTATGAAGAAGTAGTAATTAAATTATAATAATTTTTTGCTATAATTATTGTCATCTAGCTATTAAGCATTAAATAAATTTCTATATTATTTTTCAAAGAAGCATCTAAGTATTTTCTCAAAATATTTTCATGCTATCAGTTTAAAAAAATCTTACAATTAATAAAATAAAACACCTTTTTGTACTTTCATTTGATTTCCTAAAATAATCTTCGATACAATAATACTTATGCGAGTATGAGGCATTAAAGATGACTTACCATCCTTTTTCATTTCTTTGCAGATGGCCTCTTAAATCATCCCAGAAAATCACTACACTTCTTTATATATATCTAACTCTCAGAAATTCTTTAAATGCATTAATATCATTCATTTTTATTGAATTTGCATTCACTTAATCGCCCTTTTAGTTCGAATTACTAACCAATTGATTATATCGATATGAAGAGTCTATTCATTAAGCAATCATTTTGGCGTCTTTTTCTCCCCTTTTCTTTTTCAAATTTTATATGTAATCTTATAAGGCTTGAAAATTTATTAAATATAATTGCCAATTTGTAATTTAAAATGAAAAAGTATTATTATAAAATGAAAACTTTGGATGGTAATCATTGATCATCTCTACATTCACTGATATTTTTAAGATAAGAAAAAAATATTTAAAATTATTTTATTTCAGCAATACTAGCCTGCAGAAAATGCACGTTTAAGATTCAATCATGTCCGGCTCAACTTGGCCAAAATTGAGGTTTTTTTTATTTTTGAGAAAAAAAAATATATTTTAAGTCGAAATCTGAAAATTGACCAAAAATGTAAAAAAAGCACTCAAAATCTACATTTGATAATTGATCATAATTCATTCGGTTTTTGCAGTTCAGTCAACTACAGCGCCTAGAAATGTAAATAAAAGAAGGATAAAAGCCTAGGGAAGATGTGAAAATGATCGTCGAGGTCGAGATCACATTGATAATGGCCCCAGCAGGAACCCTAAAACAGGCTAAGATTTTCCTTATAATAGGGAAATTTCAAGTCATCACCGGAGGACCTTGCCTGCTGAGGATTGATTTCTAAATGTTTTCTTGAAAGAAGACGCGCCGTGAGCTGCATTTTGAGATATGCAAGCACCGAAATGGATCAAGTCGGTAGATCTGTTAACTCTTGAGAACACTTGAAATTTGGGGACAAAAAATTAGGTGTTCCAGATTGACAAAATACATGGAGAATGGTTAGATGACAAAACTGTTTCTATATTCCATATTACTTCTACTCATTACTATATTTATAAGTTTAAATTAATTTAATTTTAATGTATAGTTATCAGTTTATTTTTTAAAATACTTCGATATGCATATTACCTTCCAATTTCATATTAACTACTATAAGTCTACCATCCTCTCAATCTTCTTTTAATTGAATTACTATTTAATATGTAATTACTTAATTTGAAGGTTGAGTTCATGCGCTTGTATTTACTCAGTTTTACATGTAAAGATTAGCTTATTATGAAGTGTATATTTGAAAAAGCCTTTGATAAAATCTTGTTCTCATTTCAATTGAGTAGCCTTTTCATCTCTCAAGAAAGCTTTTGTCTTAAGGAGTTGATTATATTCAACAGTCAACT
The DNA here is from genome assembly GCA_000711775.1 of Oxytricha trifallax. Taxonomy (NCBI): domain Eukaryota; phylum Ciliophora; class Spirotrichea; order Sporadotrichida; family Oxytrichidae; genus Oxytricha; species Oxytricha trifallax. The sequence continues at coordinate 19,834 of ARYC01020466.1, forward strand.
TGTTCTCTCTATTAGAGCAAGGTAAAATTTTTTCCACTTCTTTACTTGCCCATTTATTGCATGCTTCTTTCACTTAACGCATTAAAAAACCAAGAATGGAAGAAATCTCCTTTAATGTGATAATTGGAAATTTACCCTCTGTCTATCCCATGCTATCACATTCAAAACCCCAAAACCCCTTAGTGAGGTTTATAAGTGCTTTGATTTAGGTATATTGTCTTTGGTTAGTAGACAAAATGCAGGTTTTATCTTAATTTAATGAATATTTAATGATTTTTAGTTTACTTAAATCATACAAATTTTATCTGCTTGTCTTTATTATATCTTTTGAACCTTGCTCTCTCAAGTGGGTCAAGTATATCATCTAATGTTAACCGAGGATAGTTAGGAGCTCTCACGATTATCATCTCTACTATGCTTTTAATTTCTTAGCAGACATCTTCTTACTTTATATGTTTCTGAGCCAAACTTATTGATTATTTTTCATGCTTTGTACCAAAGTAAGACATACATTCCAAGTCACTTTCCAATATTATTGCTGCTACTGCCCAAACATCCCATTAAACAGAACCATTAGTCCACTTCTCTCTTATTGGGAAGTAACCTGGAGTACCAAGTACCTGTGCTAAAGTGACAATCTCCTATCTTAAAGCTCTATTGAAATCGATAACCACTACTTCTAAAGGGCAAAGATTTAGCATAAAGTTTTCAGGCTTAAAATCTCTATGAACATATCCAAGTTCATGCAACTCCTTAACACCCTGAATCATATCTGAGAGTATATCGTTTAAATCATCAGGGTATCTATTGTGATATAGGTAGTCTCTCAGAGTCATCTCAAATTTCTTTAGCCTTAATGCGATGAAACCATAATAAAATAACACCATTTAGCTTAAGCAAATTCTTGCAGTCTTTTCTTTAGGCCTCTCTAAGTACCATGTATTCATTTGCAAACTCGTTCTAATACTGGTGGTTCTTAATAAGATAACTGAATGGATACACCTTGTATGCATACTCATCAACTACTATAAGCTTTGCTTTTGCAGGCACGTTTATATTCAAGTAGTTTTCAATACAAGTGCTGAGATAAACTGCATTTAATGCAGGTATACTCATAGCCTTCGCTTAGAAGCATGCTAAAATTGTATTACCTGCTGGCTGGTTCATCAATTCATATCGCCTCTGTCTCTTGAGTCTCTCTTGCTGCTCTCTTTATGACTCAAGAGTATTAGATTTTCTTTTAGCTGGCACTAGGTTTTAGTCTCTTAATCTTCAATCAAGAACTCATTGAGGTGATGCTTTTGCATATCCCTTTTAACTTTAGCTGAGTGAGTATATGATTTCATGCATGTCGTACACTAATACCTACCATCTAACTTTTCATACTTGAAGTAGATCTTGGCTTTGCCAGAGTGTACCTCTTTAAGGTGTCTCTTCAAGCTTTGTTCAGTTGAGAAATGATTCTAGCAGTCTTCACATTAATA